>PVJL010003463.1:0-24656 GCA_004026885.1 Lyroderma lyra | reverse complement strand
CGCCATTTGTATTTCTTCGCAGGAGAAGTATCTGCTTAGATTTTCTGCCCACTTTTTAATTGGGTTGTTTGTTTTTTTGTTGTTAAGTCATATTAGTCCTCTATATATTTTAGATATTAGACCCTTATAAGATGCATTGTTTGCAAATATTTTCTCTCATTCAGTTGGCTGTCTTTTCATTTTGTTGATAGTTTCTTTGCTGTGTTTTTTTTTTTTTCAAAATGTTAAGGCATCATTCCAAAAACAGATCTGAGGGAGACCTATGTTTTGATCCTGTTTAAAGTTAGATGTTCTTGAAAATTATCCTTAAAATTTCCAGTTCAGAAAAAAAAAACACTTAGAAAATTTGGGGCTGTTCCCAAATTGCATACAACAAAAAAAGCATGCAGGAGATTCTCCAAAAATATTAGAAGTGGTGAGCAAAATCTTCAAATCCCCATGAAAAAGTCAAAGTGAAATTTTCCAAAGACTTAATGAGTTCCTAAATGTGACCTGAATTAGGCAGCATCTTCTAGGTGCTTTTAGGGAGTTTGAAGATTCTCTTTATTAATGCACATGTGTTGATGGTCATGTGATAAGGACCTCTCTAAGACAGCTATTTTATTACATCCTCTTCCTATATACATTTACACTTCTGTCACCATTGAGACACCAGCAAAATAATACAGTCCTTACTATCCTAGTATGATGAGTACCAACTCTGCTCAGAAGCTAAAACCCATATCGGATGAAAATTTCAGTGTGATATTCAACCTTATGAATATAAAGCTATTATAGGTTCTTAAAAGTAGACCAGTATATTAGGAGTGGGTAGAGGATATATAGAATGACATGCCTTTGAAGTGTGTGTGACATGGACCAGAAAGCAAATTTAAAAGAGTTTTGTTCATGGGGTTCTTTCAGATGGTACAAACAGCAGAAAAAGCTCCATATAGCATTGGAGTTGTTCCTTGAACTATATATTACAGTAAATGAGAAACTCAAAGCATGAATTAACATGCAAACCAATTCATATATGATCCAGATGTACTGACTGTTAGTGCACGATGCTGGAATAGATATTAATATTATGCACAATTGATTATGACAACTACAGTCACTTTAAAATTGAACATTGTTATCATTTTGAACCTCTTGGATCATCTCAGTAGTTTCTAGTCTATGAGGTTGTATTAGTTTTCCATTGCTGCTATAACAAACTACCACCAATAAACAGTGTTTAAAACAACACAGATTTACTATCTTACAATTGTGACCAGAACTCCAATATTAGTTTCACTGGACTGAAATCAAGGTGTCCACAGAACTGTGTTCTTCTGGAGGCTCTATGAGCTGAACTAATGCACTTTCTTTAATTCTTCAAGCTTCTGCAAACACTGTTCCCATGCCCTGCTTTGTGTGCCCACATCATTCCAACCATTGTTTCCACCCTCCGATTGCCTCTCTGAAGTCCTGGGTGGTTCTCTGGTGGTGTAGTGGCTAAGGCTTCGGCGCTGTCAACACTGCAGCCTGGGTTCGATTCCCAGCCAGGGAGCTACACTGCCCCTGCCCCCCCCCCCACCCCCAGAAAAAAAGAATGCAAGTCCTGGTGAGCAGGGAGAAAGCTGGCTTTCAAGATGTGTTTCACCCACTTGGCCACGTGCTTTTTTGTAGGACAAAAGGGAGAGGGGTGTGGTAAATGAGGGTGAGGGTGACCAATACATGGTGATGGAAGGGGAATTGACTCTGGGTGGTGAGCATATTGATACAATGCAATACACAGATGATGTATTACAGAATTGTACACTTGAAATATACAATTTTATTAACCAATGTCATACCAATAAATTTAATTTTAAAAAGCACAATCATATATGGTGAGTCTACTTACTATTCATTGTGTGACTGATTTGATGATAACTGCTACCTGCTCCAAAACATACCTGCTAAGACTTGTGAATATATGAGTATACATGTACATTTAATTATTCTGCTTTTGCTTTTTCATGCTCTGTTGGGAGGTAATTGATAGCAAATTCTTTGTTGGAGAGCTGGTTTTAAAACTAATGAGCCGATATATTTATCTGAAAGCATGTTCCAGAAGGTAACTTATATAACCTTTCATTAACAGTTTTTTTAAAAAAATTTTATATGCACTAGATACACAATTGCTAGAATAGGAGGAGTATGGCAATGCACTGGATGTCACAGGCTTGAAAATCTACAAAATTGCTTGAAATACTTGCTTACATTATTTTAATCCTTTAATTGGAGGTTTTGATCACATTAATCTAAAACTGATCAATGGCTTTAATTTGTAGAACATTTCCTTTTTTAATCATTTAAACTGAGCTTTCATTAGATTTACACATTTTTTACTTCCATTTATTAAAAAGCACACATAATTTTTAGTAAAATCATAAACATACATGTATTTTACATTTTATTATTTTTACTCTGATATAACCCAGAATGATGGAGAAAAATCAACTTAAGAAATATTACTGTAAGTCCAGATATAAATATGAAAACATGGATATTTGTCATTGTTTTAATATAAACAAATTATTTTAAAAATGTTTCCTAAAATATTTCAATTCACCCTTTAATACCTCCAGAATATTATATTATCAGCAGATTAGTTTAAGTGATGATAACTACCACCTAGTTTAAGGTTCCAAGAAAATCAACTTGTCTATCATCATGAATAAAATCACAGCTACTATGATAAATGATGATTTATCATAGCCATGGTTTCACTCATGTTCCCATAATAAAAAACAACACCAAATGATCAAACACTTTATATTATTAGGAAAATTAATTGTGAAAAACATCCTTCATACAATTATCACTCTAAAAATTGGTCTTTCTAATTTTAGATAATTTTTTCAAAGTTAAGATAGTTAATAATAGTCAGCATTCCAATTCAGGCTTATATAAAAAAATAATTATGGTTCCGATATGCCTTCAAAAGTCAGTGACTTAACTGTCACCTTTGCATTCTTCTTGTGTGCCTTCCTAGAGGACCAGGACAATTTTCTTCTGGCTTTCTAATTATGATTTCAAACTCCAATAATTATGTTGTTTTTTCCATAATTTCAAATATAATTTTGGTTATAAACTATCTCCTTATTAAACACTCTTGAAGCAAAATAATTACATATTAAATAAAAAAGCAACTCAAACACCCAAAAGGAATTATGAATTATTGCTTTTAAACATATTTTCATTTATGGCTGTTGGTTAGTGATAAAAGCTGTAAATGCTTAGTTTTCCCTAGGAAGTCTGAAAATAATAAAAGCAGCTATTTTTTTAAAATATGATACTGACAAACTGAATGGCTATATTTAAAGTATCACTTAATTCTTCCCATGCATTGTTATTCATGATTATATTATCACCTTCTTCTAAATTATAAAAGATGGTTTAATGCCAAAAACAACTCTGGTATATGAAAGGAAGGGACACAAAAAGTCTATACTATCACTACATTTTAGCACTGGTCTGGCTGACTGTTCCTTCTTACCATTTTGGAATAAATCAAAGACATAAGTATAAGCCCTGAAACAATAATTTGCAAAGAAGAACACACAGGTACTAAAACTTAAAAACTCTAGGTTTGGCAAAGGGCAGGGAAGTAAAGACAACGATACAGGAATGGGACTATATCAAACTATAAAGCTGCCACAATGCGAAAGAAACCATCAACAAAACAAAATCTCAGCCACCCAAATGGGAGAAGATATTTGCAAACAACACCTCCGATAAGTAGCTACTATCCAAAACATGTAAAGAACTCATACAACTTGACAACAACAACAAACAACAAACAATCCAATTAACAAATGGGCAGAGGACCTGAACAAACACTTCTCCCAAGAAGACGTACAAACAGACAACAGATAGATGAAAAGATGCTCAATTTTACTAGCTATTAGGAAAATGCACATCAAAACCACAATGAGATGCCACCTCACACCTGTTAGAGTGGTTATTATCAACAAGACAAGGAATAACAAGTATTGAAGGGGCTGAGGAGAAAAGGAACCCTCATACACTTCTTGTGGGAATGTAAATTTATATAGCCACTACGGAAATCAGTATGGAGTTTCCTTAAAAAATGAAGAATATAATTACCATATGACCTAGCAGTTCCCCTTCTAGGTATGTACTCAAAAATTCTGAAAATATTTATCCTTAAAGATATATGTACTCCTACATTCATTGTTCATATAAAATGATATGTTATTAGGCCATAAGGAGATATTAAATACTGACTTGGGGAAAATATGGATACATCTTGACATTATAATTTTAAGTAAAATAAGTCAGACCGAAAAAGTCAAGAACCACATATTTTCACCCATATGAGGTCTGACAAAAAAGTTCGTGAACTTGCCACCATGAGCTTACTTTGGCAGCACTGTAGGAAAAATCTCAGTACAATTTTATAACCTTGGCATATCTGTGTCTCACAGCTATGTGTAGACATAGCTTGCTGCGTGGTGTTCATTATTGTTGTTGCATGATTTTGTGCATCACCACAAGAATGTCAGAGCTTGAATTAGAGCAATGAACAAACTTTAAATTTCTTGTTAAACTTGGCAAGATTATAAGTAAAATCAGAAACATGTTAGTCCATTGGGGATAATGCCATGAAGAAAACAGCAGTGTACAAGTAGATTAAGCATTTTTCTGAGGGGAGAGAAAGTGTCACTGATGAAGGGCAGCCAGTAACAAGCAGAACTGACAAAAGCATTGAAAAAATTTATTGGATTGTGAGTCAAAATCATTGAGAAGCATATGAGACCAAGTAAACATTAGTAGAGAAACAGGAAAATCTTAACTGAAAATCTTGGCTCACTAGTGAACAAAAGCAAATCAGAGTTGAAGTTTGCCAAGACATTTTGGAGAGACATGATGATGTTTTGGGCCATGTTATCACTGATGATAAAACATAGGTATACTAGTACAACCCTGAAACAAAGCATCGAAGTGCACAATGGAAGTTAGATCGTTCTTCATGACTAAAAATGTTCCATCAGTCCAAATAAAGAGTCAAAATAATCTTGCTAATCTTTCTTGATAGCAGATGGATTGTTCATTTTGAATTTGTACCAACTGGACAGTCAGCCAAGTTTACTATTTGGAAGTGCTGAGAAGGCTGCATGAAAAAGTTAGACAAAAATGACAAGAACTTTTTGCCAAAAACTCATGGCTCTTGCATCACGATAATGCACCAGCTCACATGCTACTGTCTGTGAGAGAGTTTTTAGCCAGTAAACAAATAACTGTATTGGAACACCCTCCCTACTCACCTGGTCTGGCCCCCAATGATGTTTTTCTTTACCCAAAGATAAAGAAATATTAAAAGCAAAACATTTTGATGACACTGAGGACATCAAGGGTCATGTGACGATAGCTTTGATGGCCATTCTAGAAAAAGTTCCAAAATTGCTCTGAAGGGTGGACTTGGTGCTGGCATCAGTGCATAGCTTTCCAAGAGGAGTAGTTCGAAGGTGACCATAGTGATATTCAGCAATGAGGTGTGTAGCACTTTTTCTAGGATGAGTTTGTGAACTAAATTTTCTGCCTGCATATGCAGGATATAAAATGGAAATCAACAAATGAACAAGACTAACAAACAAAAACTCATGGATACCAACAACAGTTTAGTGGTTGCCAGGGGTTATGGTAGCAGAGCAGTGGTAAAAGAGGGTAATGAGGAGATAAAATTTGGTGACTGAAGGAGAATTTACTTCGGGTGGTGAACCTACAATGCAATATATAGGTGAGGTATTATAGAATTGTACACTTGCAACCAAACTATTTTTTTCTAACCATTGTCACCCCAATAAGTTGAATAAAACTTTTTCCTCTGAATCTCCAACTCTCTTACTATTTTACTTTGAACATTTTATAACTTCCATTGGGCAAAGTGCCATGTTTCTAAAGCTGGATCTTATCAATACATATCGAGTACTGTTTGTGTGGGCTTATTTAAGAAAATGAGAATAACTGATTTATATTATCTTCAGCCAACAATGAAGCTGTAAAGCCTCCACTGTTAAAAATTGCTCAATTCCTTTGTAGAAGATTACTTGCATACAGCTCAGATGAAATGTTTATAAGCAAATAAAAAAATAAAGACAGACAAGTTTCCTTCTGCTATAAACATGTTCTTCCCTATTACATTGGATTGTAGAATCTAGAAGGAACCCAGAAAGAATGAAACATTGCACATGGAATACAGGTAAGCAAAAGCAGAAACAAACTCTTGGGTTTACTGAATATAGCCATATGCATTTAATAAATTTATTTTTGAATAATTTATAATGATTTTATAATAAAGATTTATTCTTTCAAATTACATATTTTTCAAAATTGTTTGTATTAAAATCATGACCATCTAAACATGTTCATAATATATACATATTTAAAGTCTAGATGTATTTCACAATTTTTAATCATGAAATATGATGATTTAACAATGTAACTTCCTATGTCTACCCATGTTGAGTTATAAATATTCAATATATTGAAATAGACCATATCCATTTTGTACAGCTATCACTAGGATAGATGTTCTGTTCTCCTTAATAATATGTTCCCTGTTAGTAATGCTAACCACAAACCTTCACAAAAAACAAGGGGACTTGATACTCTTTCGCCTAAATATCTAAATAATTACCTTTGTTTGACCTTATGTTCCCAAATATGGTCAAATGAAGCAGCAATAAGATATATTTAAAATAATAAAAGCATTTTGCAGGACAAAGTTTTCTAAAATAATAAATATACTTTTTTATAAAGGTAAAAGAAAACAGGCTGATTCTGGATACAAAGAATATATATTTCCTACACTTTTTTCAAAATAGTTATTTTGGTGTAAATAGTAGGAAGAAATAATTTGGGGTCTCTAATGCTACTGGAAAGGAGCAATTGAAATAATGTATGTATAAATACCTCATGGTGATCATTTTTTTCAATAAATGTCAACCGTGTACTCACTGAGAACAATGTGTTACTTTCACAAGAATTCTTATTCGCCTCAAATGTCTATATTAAAAAAAAAAAGAAACAAAAAGTATGAAACAAAAGGGAAAATTTAGAAAGAACAAAAACAAAGAAAGAAACAAAAGTTTCTGGTTGATTATATGGATAATGCCTTGAATACATTAATTGCTTTATTAATTTTTGTTTCAAGTGTAATGGGAGGAACCTCTTTCATCGTTACTATTTAATACGAAAAGTTCAATATAATGCTGGATAAAAACAAACAGCACTTACAGAAGGCACAAGAGTTTTCAATGATCCTTGAGCAGGATTATGCAGCTCATTCCTATACGGGTGAAAGAAATCTGAAACTACTTGTTTTGAATGCGATGTGACTAGGTCTCTTCACAGGAAGCAGACCATAGCACGTCTCTTTTCATTTCTTACTCCGTTAACTCCCCTGACAAAAGATGCATGTGGCTCTTGGGAGGGTTCAAAGTATCTTCTATGAATGTTTCAAATATGCTGAACTGTAAGAGGAGGAGTCATATCAATTTCACTTGGATAACAAGTATTTTTCAAAAATAATATTTATCTTAGGTGTCTACAGAAATCTAACATAAAATCTTAGGAAGTAGTGCTGTATTCAGATGAGACAATTTAAAACTGATTATAATCAACTTTTCACTGATTACTATGTTATATTCATTAATGAGAAAAAAATCTAGAAGGGTTAAACAGAAAGAGAACTCATTTTTATAGCAGTTATATGAACCTACTTACTTTAATGAAGAATAGGCAATATGGAATGTAAATGGCTTTTGCAAAATTAACAATATTGGCAGTTTCAGATTGGAGAGAAATCAATGCTACATGAGGACACTATCACATTCCTGTCTTTCATTAATATGAACAGTGTTGATTTTACATACTGACAACCTCTCCTTTTTCTTAGTAATTTCATGGATCTCTCTTTTTTTTAATGTCTATAAAACTAACTGACGATACAACAATAAAATTATACTACCACCTCTTTGGAAACAGAATGAATCAAACATCTTTAGCAACTTCCTCTTTAATTAGAGGAAATGTGTGAAAATATTTCACAATTATCATTCCTATGACATCTTTTGAAAGTTGTAATAACCTCCTTCAAAGCTCATTGAAATCAGCAAACAGTGACTTCACAAGTATTTCCCACGTTCTTTTTTAGCTCTCCAAAGCCAAGTAAACTTTCAAGTTTGTGGCCTACATACTATGTAGCATGTTCTTGTCATACATCAGGTGTCAGATTTACATTTGATATTTCCACAGCAGTAAGCACGTAAAAGTGAAATATTATCATGGCCAAAGAGAAATGTGGATCTACCTTCTAATATCTTCTCATTCAAGGTCTTTTCTTGACAAGAATACCCTCCCTTTCACAGTTACCAAAGACAAAAATATACAGATTATGTTTAGTCATTTTCCCTTACCCTTTATATTGATTTATTTTAGCATATCTTTCCAACTCCAAATTAAAATCATAGTTTCACTCCATCCATTTTTTCCCTTTCTTAGTACTACTACGATTATGGACTTGAACTACTGCAAGAATTTCTTAACTTGGCTTGGCTCCATTCTTGCCCTGTGATGCCCAGCTGACCAAACAACCCTTCACAACATAAATTATATGACCTAATTTCTCTGTCTCAGATCCATAAATGGTTTCCATCTTATTACAAATAGAATCAATCCCATCCTGGCTTACAAAGTTTGATTTACCTGTCTTGGAAGTCCTGCTTTCCACCATGGATTTACATATGACTATTTCAAAAAAGATACAGTATTTGGTATTGATATTGTAGTTTTCATCAATCCATGACCATTTGGTATTTAAAATTATTACATTACCCCAAATATAGAAGATATTTAACATTCTAAATATAAGGTATAAATTATAGAACTAAAATATAAAGCCAAAGTTAAAAATGAAAAATGTCACTTTTTGGAAATCCTTAAATGTATGTTCAATAACAACAAAGTGTACTTGCTGACACATAATTTATTCCCTGAATTCTCCAACTCTCTCATTAAAACTTGAAGTCCATGGGTATGGTGGAAAAGAGAAATCTGTATTTGCTTTTATTTTAGTCATTATAAATTAAGGAACATGATTTCTACAATAAAAGAACAGTAACCTGTTCATAAATCATTGTAAAATATCACCTAAGTTCTATTAATATAAGAATAGTCTGTGTTTATTTTTAAATTGTCTTTGAAATTCTATCATTACTAATGAGACCCCTACAAGAAGAGAAGAAGCGTTCTGAGAAGACGCTAAGTGAGAAATGATGCTTGGCCTGTTCTGACAGCTTTCTAGAATTTGGGTCAAGGACCAGAGGAGGAAGGGAGACTTGAGAGGTGAAGCAAGATGAAAATATGAAGACCTTGGTAGATTTGATTTAAAATATAATGAGAAAACTTGGAAGTATTAAATAGAGGTTGAATGCAGGTTTTTAAAACTTTGTGTTGGCTCTGCCATGTTGTTTTAATGTGTCAAGATTAGAAGCAAAATAACCAGTGAGGTGCCTTTGCAGTTGTGCCAGGCAAAAGTTAGTATAGACTTGTACCAGCATGATGCCAGCTAAAGTGGTGAAAAAATGAAAGTTTATTAGCATTTACTGTGATAGTATGAACTGACTTCTGCACACGATTGTTTACAGATTGAAGACTTCAACTGAGATTTCTTTTCCAGGTCCTGTGGATCTCATATTGATATTGTTAGTATATTTAACATATATTTGTTAGCTTTATATGGCCTACAAACTTTATTTGACCTGTTCAAGAGTGGGAGTCACATTGTTCTAATATGTATTATTAAGTTAAATAGCACAGAGTTGAACATGTAATAATTATGCTATTGATTTCTTGGTATATCTATGGCCTGTGCCTCCAGCTCTAAAAGTTTTTGAGTGGAAGCAACATTTCTGTAGAAGCCTTTCACACCTATGAAGGTTAAATATCATTCAAATTAGATTTATGATATAAATGAATTAGCTCATTCAAGTTTCAATTCTGGCATAATTTATGCAAAATCCTGACATATTTTCTTTAACTTAAGATATTGGTCACCAGGGGTACAGAATTCTCTGCCTCTTTGGCCTTTGCAGGTGCTCCGAGGTAGACAATGTGGTAATAATCATAGCAAAGCAAATCAAGAGGGTGCACAACAGCTTTGAGTAAGCTGTTGATACTAACTGAATTCTTTATGATATTTATTTATTTATTTGTTTATTTATTTATTTATTTATTTATTGGGTAGTTCCCTGGCTGGGAATCAAACCCAGGACGCAGTATTGAGAGCACCGAAGCCTAGCCACAACACCACCAGGGGACTTCCGATTTTTATTTATTTTTTTAGTGCCATGGAAGTGATTATTTCTGAAGAAAATCAGGGTTAAATTATCTCTTGAAAATTCTGAATTCTTCCCCTGATATAAAAGCTATCAGTGGTGCCAAATACTGTTGTAGATTCTGTAACTCTGAACATGAGCAGAAGTGATATATAACTATGTCGATTTCCCTTCCAAAACAAGTGTCTCTATAATTGCCAGGGCATATATTTCAGATACTCTATGCCTGTATTAACTTCCTAGTGCTGTTGCCAGGACAAATACCACAAGCCAGGTGGTTAAAAACAACAGAAATGTATTGCCCCAGAGTTCTAGAGGATAGAAGTATGACAACAAGGTGTCACAAGGGCCGTGCTGTGCTCTCCGTGAAATTTTTAGGTGAGACTCCTTCATCGTCTTACCAACTAGTAACTCTCAGAGTTACCTGGCTTGGAAATGCATCACTCCAATTTCTGCCTCTCTTGTCACCTGGCTGTTCATTTGTTTTTTCAATGTTTTTATGTTCTCCTCTTTTTATAAAGACACTAGTTATGCACTAGTTATGTTGCATTAGGACTCACCCTGATGACCTCATTTTCAATTTGATTATATCTGCAAAAACCCTATTCCCAGGAAGGCCACACTCATAAGTACTGAGGACTAGAATTTCAACAAATCCTTTCTGTAGACACAATTCAACCTATAACACCTCACAAAGTACCAGCTGTTCTAGAGGAGGAACTAATACCCCTTCGCTGTTTCATGGATTTTAGCTGGCAGGCCGACTATTGGGGATTTAATTATTATACAATTGCTGTTACATGGTAATAGGTCTCAGTTTTGAAAAGGTAACACCATAAATGAACACTATCCTTCTCAAATTTAAGATATAATGCATCCTTTTGGATATTTTAATTTTACATTAGTTTACAATTATATTTAAATCATACTTTATAGACTCAAATTAAAATGAGTTAATATTCAATGTAAGCCTCAAACGTTTCCATTCAATTCTACTTAATCTTTTTCCATTATACTTAATCGTGCTTCCTAGTCATTTCAACTTAAAAAAAAAATTCTAAATGACAGAAAACATCATCATTCTTTTATCTATTAAAACCTGCTCTTTTCCTGCACCTTGAATAAGTATATTCATTTAATCGCACTATAAAAATGTTGGCATGACTATAATGAGATCATTAACTTTATTGCTATAATCATGGTATGAGGCTAAGCTCTACCCTCAGCAAGGGAATTAGTGTCCAACTGTTTCAGATGTCTCTCTAAGAATTTCCCAGCATAACATGTACTCCTTTGTAATTGAAAAATTAATTATATACCATTCATGTTTTAGTTTTTCATCTAAAAAGACACTCCATCACGTGAGATAATAGAATAAATTTTAGGATTTACGATTTACTTATATTTTGTTAGGTTTGCTTACTGTACATAATAAAATGTATATTATAAAATTTAAAATAAGTATAATTATCAACCATATAACACTTTATTCTAATTTTAATGCCAAAATTAAAAGGCCAGTTATGTATCTTATATAGTCTTATACAAGTAATGAAAAATTAATATATTTCAACATTAAAATGTTGTATAGTTATGCTTTCTTTAGTCAAATAATAACTAAAAAGCTCAGTAATATATTATGCAACAACTCAATTACTGAGTGAGCCAAGAGTAGTTGAAAGGAAGTAGGAAGACTAAGGATCTCTTGGTTGAGTTGTTCAAACTCTTCCAATAGAGGCTCTGATAATTATAGAAAATTACCTTATTATAAAATTGAAAACATAGAATGGAAACACAGAAAATTACTTTGTTATAAAATTGCAATCCATACAGAAGAAAATCATATTTCTGTGGAGCACACTAAAAAAATTATACACACACACACACATATATATATATATATATAAAATGAATTTAAAAGAATGAAACAATTAATATATAAAATAAGGCAGAAAATAATTGTGAAACAAATAAAGAATGGAAAAATCAAATTAAGTAAATGCAGAAATAGGTAAAAGGTGAAATAAAGGCAATTATAAATATCAAGTTTAAAATACTAATTCTAGGAAAGATATTGGAAAACCTAGATAATTGCACATGCTCTTTTTGAAAGGCTACATATCAAAATAATAATTGTGATTAATGATATTTAGTTAATTTTGAGTCTCATTAATTCAAATAAGCAGATTAAAATTATACATAATTTAAAAATACTAATCAAAAGACTCATGGAACTTTAACTTTAACTAACAGGAGTGACATGTAAGAAATATTAAGGGCATAAGACATGAAAAAGTTTATAATCTTTTGGTGATTATTTAAATCAATGCAACTTTACTACAGAGCAGATGGCAATATCTAGCAAAATTTAAATATGCTTTATTTCCAACTCAATGATCATAAGAAGTGAGTACAGGATAATCATTTTATTATTGTTTGAAAAAGCAGAAGTGTATTCAAATGAGGTCAACTAGTTAAACAGACTATAAGACATCCATAGGTTTAAAACAAACAAACAAATAAATGCAAAACTGTGCATCCACGTAACAATGATGTAGAACTCTACAGGAGAAAAAAATATATAAGACATATTAGTAGGCTCACCATATGTGCCATTCGAAATGGGCCAGTACTGGTTTTTTCTGTTCCTTTTAAAAGAGTATGTTTGGTCAACCTATATATTAGTGAACACAGTAAGTTATAAAAAAAGTGTGTCCTATGACTGCCTTTGTAAATATGATTTTAAAAGTTCAATATAAATTATATATTAAACCTCTGGGAAGGTGCTCAGTGGAACATGATGGGAGATTTCATATTTCACTTAATTTACTTGGCCTCTATTTATTTGTTTTCTTCTTGTTTGTTTGTTCGTTTACATTGTGATTACCAGAGACATAATCTTGATGGTATCTGTCATTTTTATCTGTATGTATCTCTTTTTATAGAAATGTATTAAACATTATATCAAAATAACAATAGTATAGGAAAAAGTGAGGATAGAGTATTCAATAAATAGTGGTGAATGTTTTAGCAACTGGAAAGTATTGCTGAATATTTTTTTTGCTACTTTTTTATTTTATCTTTTTAATTTATTTTTATTGTTAGACTTATTGGGGTGACATCTGTTAGCAAGGATTACATAGTTTTCAGGCATACAATTCTACAGTGCATTGTCAACTTGTTGTATAATAAGATAACTGGAAAAATAAAAATTACCTCATTGTACAAATTATCTCATACTACATATTCATTAATTCCTAATGAATCAAAGTCCATCTTAAAACAAACAGAAATATATTATAAGGAATATTTATGCAACATTGATAAAAAAAAGATACCATGTTAATCGTAGAGCTCTAATAGAAGTGGCAAATATAACCCCAGAACACTATGCACAGTGGAATAAAGAATTTGTTATGGATATTACAAGAAAATTTCCCATCAAAAAGTCTAATAAATAATATATCAAAGACATTAAAAATATATAGCTAAGTGAAAAGCAAAAATCAGAAACCACTTAACAGGATCAAAGAGGGAATTAGAGTGGAAGACACGAGATTGTGAAGGGAGAGGAGTTAAAACCGGAAATAGATACACACCATAAAAGCCAGTATTGAGAGTCTGTGCAACGCTGGGATATAGGGCTCTACTCCAGCTGTGTCCAACTTTTTAGCTTCTCTTGGGCCACACGTGAAATACACTAACATTACCAATAGCTGATGAGCTAAAAAATGGTCACAGAAAAATCTCATGATGTTTTAAGAAAGTTTACAAATTTACATTGGGCCGCATTCAAAGCCATCCTGAGCCGCATGCAGCCTGCAGGCCACGGGTGGGACAACTTGTTCTAGAGTCGACCCTATTACCTGGATGAGGCATGTCCAACCTGTGGCTTAAGATGGCTTTGAATGAGGCCCAACACAAATTCGTAAACTTTCTTAAATCATTGCAAAGATTATGCATGGATCTTTTTTTTTTAGCTCATTAACTATCATGCATGTTAGTGTATTTTATGTGGCCCAAGGCGATTCTTCTGCCAATGTGGCCCAAGGAAGGCAATAGGTTGGGCACCAGTGATTTGGAACGTGGTTGGAAATGGGCTTCTGGCACAAGCCTGAGTGAAGAAGGGAGTTTCAGCCTAATAAGCTGGAAATAGAAAAATACCCCTAGCCCAAGGGACATGGCATGAAGGCAGGCTGCCTACATGCATGGAAAATAGTCACAGAAGAAAAACCAGGGGCTAGCTTCCCTGGGAAAACCTGAGTTCCAGGAGACACTAACATGAAAACTAAACTAGAACCAGTACAATCCACTGGACGCCAGAAGAATTAAAAACAAAATCTGCCCAGAGGAATGTTTATAAACAGGGCACCTGTAAAACTCCCAAAGACAATACAGACTGAAGATAAACCCACAAAGTGGGAAAACACATGAAAAATCTTACCATTAAAAGACTGTCCCCAAAAGCAGAAAAATTATCGACTCACTCCATATAAATACTGTTAATTTAATTAATTAGGCAATTAGTAAGGAGGCTTGAAAATCATGATTAAAATCTATGATGGAATATTTGTTTTAGTGAGGATACCAAGAGAATAATACAACATGAAATGAAGAAACAATATAAGAACAAAATATAACTATAGCTCTAGTAAATGACTCAGGCAGACCACAAACATATAATTTTCAGAAAGATAAAGTATAATTAGGAATCAATCAAGAAAAATGTTCAAAGTAAATGTTATTTAAAAAGAACACGAAACAAAATAATGAGTAATAGCTTTTCCACAAATCTAAGCAGCAAAATATCTTAACCAAAGTTGGTAACAATAAGCTATAAAGAAATCACTTGCATAATTGCTTGTTTGTATGTATGTAAAATGTACAGTGCTTCTAAATAGGATTTTGACAATGTTCATATAGAGCCCAAAACAGTCATTGATTAATTCCTATTTGAGAGCTCACTACATGATAATTATACTAAATGTAAAATATCCTGTAAATCAAAATGTATTCATAGAAGTACTATGTATAGAAAACTGTTTTATGAGAATTATATGAATGAAATTATATATCTAGCAAATTAATCTACCAGATATGTGTGTGTGTGTGTGTGTGTGTGTGTGTGTGGTAGATTTTTGTTTGGATTCCAAAAAATTAATGTTAATGGAAAATACATAGTAATATCTAGCACTAACTAAATGCCTGGTACATAATTGTTCAAAAATATTCCTTGAATACATGATGAAAGAGTGGTTAAATCAGTCGAAGTAAAAGTACATACATATTATACATTATAGTATAATGTATTCTATATATATTCTATACTATATATAATGTATATAGTATTATTCTATATATTATTAATAGATAATATATTATAGTGTTATAGATTATAATATGATATATTAATTATATATTTTTTACTTTGATCATTATACACACACACACACACACACACACACACACAATTTGGTTGGAAATATATAGGAAAATTACAATACCCCTATCCAAGCTATAAAGTTTTGCATAAAATTGTTAGAAGTAAAGCCTTTGAATTATAAATCATTTAATTGAATGATTTATTAATATCTTAAATTAATTTACTAGATACATATTATATTTTTACTTTGTGAGTATACAGCAACCTTTATTCCCTCACCTCTGCTAATTCTGTGTCATTCTAGAGACACTTATCACTACTTAGAAATCCTGAATGAAGGCAATGAGACATGGGGTAGCTCCCTGGGACATGGGACAGGGTTGTCCTGTCCTGGGTTCACGAACTTTCCATCCATGGTTCTAAGACCAGTGCTATCCCTCAGGCTTTCACTGGTTTGAGGTGAGGATAGATCTGGGTAGGAGCTGTGACAGGTCAGCTTGTGCTAAAACTAAAAATATTGAGAGAGATATAGAGTGCAGCTCTCTCTCCACTTAGACTCTTGTATCGCCACCGGCACGTGAGCTGAGAGCTGCCCGGAAGCTCTTGGTCTGACCATCCATCCATATTTCTTTATATCTTTGTTTTGTTTATATGTTTCCTTGTATCTTTATGTTTCTTTATATTTCCCCTCTATGCATGTCTGCATGCAATTTTTTTTCTTCTTATAAGTGCACAAGTCGTTTTGGATGGGCATCTGCCTGGTGACCTCATTTTGATTACATTATCTCTGTGAAGACCCTATCTCGAATAAGACCACATTCTGAGATACTGGGGGTTGGGACCTCAACACAGGGATTTGGAGGCAGAGACACAATCCAACTCATAATAAGTTCAATGGCCAATATTTATTTTTCAACAGTATCCATTTATATTTAATAGGTATCTAGTCATCACCCATTTCTTTCAAGACTTTTCCTTCTGCCATTTTGAGATACTCATACATGTGCAGAGACTGACTGGGTCAAGATCAATGTCTTCAGACACTTTGCTGGCCTGGAAGCACAAAACTCTGTACTATATAATCGCATAGAGAAATTTCTAATTTGTTTCTGCCCCAACTTCAGAGTCTGGGTAATTTCTCGAAGCCCTGCAGCGGTGCTCCTGACATAAGTAAGTGCAAACTGATGTCTTTTTCCTTTTTCTTTCCCTCAAAAGCATAGGAACCGTTAAGACAAGAGAAAGAAAACTGCTGAGTTAACCCTGGCAGAGGTGGCAAGATCAAAGAGGTACAGCCTTCCAGCATGGAATCCTTTGTCATTTTGAATAATTAATGAGCACCAAAGAGCACAATCTGTGCTTCTAAGCATCCAGGCCCGACGTGGCCTGGCCCGTGAATCTCTAATTGGAAAAGAATGCTTACTTTCTAAGCAAATACCTTGAGAATCTCGGTGTTAGATTCTGAAGTTTTGATCTTATGTAATTGACTTTCAGAATCATGGATCGTGAAGGTTTATAGAAAACTATTGTTTCCTTAATTTGGTTGTATTTCTATTATTAATACTTTAAAATGTTTACTCTTATATCCCCTCATTTTTCCATTTTATGAATAAATGATACAATTCTCCCTATCTGTTTTCAAGACCTGATAGTGATTCTCTGATTATTCGATAGATGTGAAGATACTCTAATATCGCCATATTTAAGTGGTTAAATATAGCACATTTTTGAGCCTATTACTTCCTTGTTCCTTTCTGCTTTCATTGCAGTTTACTGGAAAAACCCTAATTCTTTATTTTTCCACCATCCTTGCTACTCTGTATCTGTATCTAAACTATTAAGTTTGATTAGAGAAAAACATACAAGTACAGTAACTGTTCATACTTTAAATTCATCTGCCTGAAGTAGACTATTAGTGCTATCTGGAATCCTACCACATTTCCCTAATCAAGCCTCTTTCTTGCAAAGGAGAGAAATCTACTTCCCTTCGCTAGTGAAATTTCTAATTCCATCTTCTCCTTCTCACCTGATGACATTTCTCTTTACTTTCTAGCAAATAGGAAGCATTCCAAAAAAGAGAAGAAATGGTGCATGTTTTCCCAACACTCTACACACTGCTGCATGTGATGTACGTGCTCTTCCTTGCTTCCTATTAAAATGGAAGATCATGCTCTTCTCTAAGTCCAACAACTACTTCTCCCTTGTGCATGGGTATCTTACAACCTCTCTCCACCTCAAACATGCTACTCTTACAACAGTGACCCATATTTGTGTCATCAATTCATTTAGTCCCTACTAAATCACTACCAGAGATATGAAAGTATTTTGTAATAACATATTCTATATTAAAACAAACAAAATAATACACTTTCTGATTCCAAAATATTCTTCACATCCAAGGCTACATCTGCTCCAGTTCTAGATAAAACTCCTATAGAAAAACATATTTATATCTTCTCTCTACAATTCATCTTTTATCATTTTCTCTGGAACAAATTTGAAACAATATTTTATGCCCATTCTTTCAGGTCAGGGTCTGACTTTATATCCCATGGGTCACAGTCATTACCTTGCTCTAATAGCACCATAAAACACAAATCAATCCCACTCTACTATCTGGAATGCTTTCTCTATTTCGTTATCAGAACATCACTCTCCAGAGCCTCATTCCCTCAAGTTTTTCTTCAACTTTGTGGATTGTCCCATAATAGGCTTTTTTGATGGGCATGATAAGTTTATACACACACATACACATACACACACACACACACACACACACACACACATTCTGACACTTGTTAAAATGATAAGAGAGACTTTATTCAAGACTATTGCAGAAGAGATAGTGAAATAGGAGAGAGAAACAGTGTTCAACCCTGAATACAGCAAGACAGCTGGGGATCTGTAGCCAAAGAGAAGAGTGAGACAATACTGAAAGGAGGCATCAAGGTTAGAGCAACTTTTGCAAAACTGACTTAACAGAAGCCTTGCTGAAGTCAGGTCAAAGACTTACACACATCAAAGGTGGGGAGGTGAAGCACTCAATCAGGCATCAGGGATGAGCAGCTATCAAGGACTGGGTACTCCCACTACATTGACTTAGCACGATTGTGCTAAGAGTTGGCTGAGCCTTCCAAAGACAGAAGCAGGGCATGAGAAAAGTTTAGTCAAAGACAGAATCTTTGTCAAATTCCATGTTTTATCAAGTTCTGAATTTTAGAATGTCCCGGGACTCTGTCTTCAGGCCTTTTTCTGTTCTATTTACACCCTAGGTAATTTGGTGCATTACTAAGGCTTTGAATACCACCTATATTCTTTTAATTTAATTAAATTAATTTTTTTTGTCTTAACCTCAGTATTTTTCCTGAGTTCAGACATTAATATCCAATTGGCTACCAGACATGCCCACTTGGATTACTTATACAAATTCACATCTTAACATTTTCAAAATCACACCCCTGATCTCCAAACCAATAACTTTGCCCTCAGTGTTTCTCATCTCAATACATCATATTATATTGTGGAATTATCCTTGCTACTTTCCTTTCTGTCATTCCTATATTCACTCTATCAAGCCTCTGTAAATATATCTTCAAAATAAATCCAAAATTTTACCTATCCAGTACCATAATCTAGGCTCACCATACCTTCAACCCCCATCTAGATACTAGCCGCCTGCTGGGTTTCCCAGTTCCTACACTTGTCCTCTTACATCGTATCCTTTATTCAGAAACCAAAGCAATTTATTTATTTATAAATGTATATTTTTGGTTATAATAATTTCAGCATTTATATTATTTTTAATTGAATTTATTGTGGCGACATTGTTTAGTAAAATTGTATAAGTTTCAAGTATACAATTCTATAATACGTGGTCTGTATTACGCGTTGTGTGCTCACCACCTACGGTCAGCTCTCCTTCCATCACCATGTTTGACCCCTTTACCTTCTTCTGTAGCCTCCCTCCCCACTAACCCTCTCACAGCCATTAAACTGTTGTCTGTGTCTATGAGTTTTTGTTTGTTTGTCTTGTTCATCTGTTGCTTTCAGTTTTAAAGCCTGTGTATGAGTGAAATCATGTGGTTCTCAACATTTTCTGTCAGATTTATTTTACTTAGTGTGATAATCTTAAGATCCATCCATGTTGTTGCAAATTGACAGCATTTCACCGTTTCTTATGTCTGAGTAATATTCCATTGTCTATATGCACCATATCTTCTTTATTCAACCATCTATGGAAGAACACTTGGTCTTTCAAGACATAGAAAAGTATATTTATATAGTATATTTATAGCATATAAATATACTATAATAAACATAGGGGATATATATATATATATATATATATATATATATATATATATATATATATATATCTTTATGGATAAATATTCTCAGATTTTTTTGGGTAGATACCCAGAGGAGGGATTCCAAGTAGCACTAATGGTCTACTTCAAATAGATGAACTCAAAGTAAGAACAGTTACTGTGCTTGTATATTTCTCTCCAATCAAATTTAGTTGTTTAGATACAGATGCAGAGTAGCAGAGATGTTGGATAAAATAAAAATTAGGGTTTTGCCAATAAACATCCTAAGTTTAAAAAGAAAGTCAAGAAAATAGTTTACTACTTAATAAATGGTGTATTTCATAGTGCAATTGATTTCAAAAAAATAATGAATCCAAATTAAACATGAAATTCATGTCTTGAAATACTTCATGGGTTTCGCACATTTTGCAAAGTAAGTAATTGGAGCTCTTCTCTTCTCCTTCCCAAATTTAATAAGTCAGTGACACTGCCATGGGGACTTACTTATAAAATCTATTGCAGTCTTGCCACCACCTCACCCATACTTCTGCTGCCCTTCTCATTTCCTAACCACACTTAGCATCACTGCAAATGATGACATTAAACTGACCATAAACATATTCTGTCATCTTAGTTGTAATCAACACATTTAATTTTATAAAGTACTACCAAAAGTTTCATCAATACTGTATTGAATTAAATGTATTTCAAATTTAATAGATAGCTGTATCTTGAAATTTCTGTATTAAAACTGTATACAGTATTCATCTAATACTCCTTTTACAAGGTGCCCTGTACTGGACATTTGGAATTCCATAGTGTATTATAGAGGATTTCCTCCCTGACTTCAAGTCCCACTCAAATAATTATTTACCAATTTTGTCATTAAAGATGGTGATAGTGACATGGTAGACAATTACCCATATTGACATGATCAAGGTGGTTTATCAAAAATCTGTACCAAAGCCCAGCAGAATGTCCTCTTTCTCCACACCTAGAAAACCATTAGGTTTTATTCACCTATCTGAACTCTTTGACACATACCCCACACACACACACATATGCAAAGTCACTGGTCCTAGGATAGTTATCACACTAGTAAACCATCCTCACAATGGTTCAGTAAAACATAAAACCACCACCACAACAAAACAACAACAGCAAAAAACTAAAATAAATAAATAAGTAAATAAACCCTCATTGTCAGCAAGGACTCAGGACTTCAACTCTTTCACTGGCATTGGTTATAGTAAGTGGTGCTGCACAGAGAATTTATAAATTTCACAACTTAAGTCATATTCACAAACCCACCCTACTGAGAAAACTTCGCTTACTGAGAACAGTAAAAGTGAGTCAACTGGTCCACTATCAGTTACGGTGCCTGGCACTTTTCAAACAAGATCACACCGCTTTAAACATGAAAAGACACTTTTAACCCAAGATGTGAATTTGAGTCATATTAGGTACCAGGAGAGGTTCATTACTTCCTTGTGTGTCTGAAGAGGGAATATCCAGTTTGAAGTCAAATTTTATTTGAAAATAGCCAAGTAAAAAAGTGAAAGTTTCATAGGTTTTTGACCATTAAATATTCAAGTTGAGAAATTATTTCTCATCAATTTTGTTAAGTAGTCTAAAATGATCTAGTGAACAATCATTAGCAGCAAAATATTCTAACAATATTCGAAAGAGAAATGCATGTCTCAATAGAGAAGTGAAAGTTTATATACCTCTGTCAAAGTATTAAAAGAAGTAACATTGAAAGCAAATACACAGGGTCTGGCAGAAATCACACCCCTTTTTTTATGAATTGGTAATCTATACCAAATCTTTTATTAAAAAATCATAAGCATGTAACAATAAGCATGTAAAAAATCATAAGCATGTAATATAACAATATGACAGTCAAGCACACTATATGATATTTTAGGCGTTACTTCTGCCAGACCCTGTTTTATGATGATGCATTGACTTCTATTCTTCAAGCTCAGAAAACTTGCTCTGCTTTAAACACCTAATTACCACAAGGATTGTTTTGATAAGAAAAAGAAAGCACCATTTGTTGTTAATTATGGATTTAAAATCACAAATTCCATCCATTTACTAATATAATTAAATCTTACATGTCATAAATTTAATCTGGGTGTTATTTTTCTTTTTTTTTTTTCCCTGAAAATGCTAATGAACATATACTATCATTTAGATAATTTTGAAAGGTTTCTTCTAGTGTAACCGAAGAATGAAAATGGAGAAAAAGCCTTTCCGTCTGCTCTTTATCATAGAGAATGATACAATAAATCCAATTAATCTATTAATATTTCAAAGTGTTCTCACATGTTTATGTTTTACTTGCCTATTATCCATTGAGTGATTTAGAGTCCATTAACTGTATACGTGAAAAAGACAAGTGAACAATAAACAACAGGTTCATATTTTAAACATCAGGAGGCATGTATGCCCTGGTATTCCATTTTCTCAATTCAGCTAAAAGTTCTGAAGATAAGAAAATTATTTTAAACATAATTTTCAGCACCAGCCTATGATTTAGTTTTTCTATAATTTTAATGACTGATTTGTCACCCTCCAA
This sequence comes from Lyroderma lyra, assembly GCA_004026885.1. Classification (NCBI taxonomy): domain Eukaryota; kingdom Metazoa; phylum Chordata; class Mammalia; order Chiroptera; family Megadermatidae; genus Lyroderma; species Lyroderma lyra. Next base: position 2,012 of record PVJL010003463.1, on the reverse strand, counting down.
AATTGCCACCAATTTTTAGCAGAAAAATGATTTTGTCCCTTGAACAACCCCGAGTTGAGTTGCACAGTTCACTTATACACGGACTTACAGGTAACATCACCTGGGATTTCTTATGTTCATATTTGGTCATTGTTTTCAGCCTATTTAAAATCACTAATGGCCATAACTGATAGTAAAATAAGTAAACATCAATGAACCCTTTGAAATTTTCATAAACAACAGTTGCCTATAAAATCTGAAGGTCTATTGGGACAGTGGCTACTTGAGAAAAGAATCCACGAAAGGTAAAAATGATAGAATGCTAACTAAGAATACTGACTTTACAGATCACGTATTAGGCTTTCACATTAGATGAGAAAAACAGTTTCGGAAAGAACCACATTCCCTGATTCATACTCCAGAGGACCTCCTCTCATATTTCAAGAAGAGAGTCTTTTCTCATCACAAAATCCCAGTCTGTAAATACTCACAGCATACTAACCTGTTAGCTGATAATTCACTCTCCTAGCTCCACCTTGTCTAGATTTATGGACCAAGAAATCTCCAGTTCAACCCAAAAAGCAACATGCCTTAATGTGGAGCAAAACTAGCTAAAGCCAGAGGAAAATATTCTTAAAAGCAAACTAAATATTTCAGATTTATTCCTTATGAAACTCAATCCATTTCTTTTCATAAAATCATCTGAAACAAACAGTTATTTTTCTACACTCTAAGAGATGTTTTTTTAATGATGCACTGTTTAGGCAAAATTTTAGCATATTATTACTAAGGTTTAATTTTTTAAGCAAAAGGGAATCTTATAATTTGTCTCTTATCAATGCATCCCTCTAAATACTCTTTCTTTTATGGCCTATCATATGTGAAGCTTATACAGCATCATCACATTTCTACCAAGGTGATAAATACGATTGTGTCAGAGATTTTCCCAACCGATACCATTCACCTTGGAAGATGATAAATTGATACATGCCCATCATAAAATGTCCAACCATTACAGTCAAGTCATCCATATGGCCAGAGTGTTGTTTCCATGAGGGACACCTTGTGACAATTTAATGGTTCATTTGCTTAGCTGATACTTCATTCAACTTTCTTAAAAAAATTAGTGACATTCAGAGGTTTAAAGACAGACACTCATACACATTTCTCAATTCCCACTATCACACTGTCTTTCCTTTGTTTCTGTGAAGGTTTTTTGTTTTTTCTTAAATTAATCACTGAAGTTAGAAAAAGAAATACAAGCTTTCTAAAGTTTTTTTGAGGAAAATTATTGACTAAAAATATGCCATGTCAAAATTTTGTCTGAATAAGTCATTCTTCCAAAAACAGGAGGAGATACACAAAGAATGTATGACACCTGCTACCTCAAGATTCTTATTTTCTAATTAGAGAAATAAAGCTTATATAAACAAAGAAAAGAAAATCTCTCTACAAACATATTCAGTTATTTCTCAATTACTGTTTCTTAAACACTCATTCTGTACCTGGAGCTGTGTGAGGTACTGAACACAGCACTATTCGTGGTTTCTACTCTCATACACCTTGCGTCCTAATAGTGCAAGACAAAGGGTATGAAGCAAATAAGCAAAGTGATGTGAGAGAATGCTGGCTGCTGGACTTGCTACCCTAAAACGTCATGGTGAGAGAGTCCTCAGTAATGAGGAGACACACAAGCTGAGATCTAGATACAACGAGCGAACGAGCTTTGTGACCATTACTGTTACTGCAGAGGAAATAGTAACGTATAACTCTCAGGAAGAATTGAACTGGCCTGCTCAAGATCAAGCCAAATTTGCATATAAAAACTGGGTACAGAGAGAAGACAAGATGGCGACTGGAGAGGAGGTTCCTAAAGCCTCTCCCAGAAAACACAATTGAACGGCCGTCCAGGAGCCAAGAAAGCGGACCCTGAGTGACAAACCGGCTGCTGAGAAATCCACAAATCGCAAGTAAACCTGAAGGCTGGCGAGAAAGGGGCGAGTCGGGGAGAGGGAAGGGAGCAGAGACCGACA
>PVJL010003462.1:110651-157281 GCA_004026885.1 Lyroderma lyra | reverse complement strand
ATTCTAGACAGGTATTGCAGAAAGAAGGAAAACAAGACTTTGGCAGATTCTATGACTTGTCCAGAATCACAAAAGTAGTGAGTGGTAATTCCTTACCTACAATTCTTAAACATCAGGCTTTATGTACAGCTCTTACAAATGACCTTAGAATGTTAGCATTTCTGCCACATAAATCTTCCTATAGTCAGAACAGGAGAAAAAGTTTTTTAAAGATTATGCACTGCCCTTTAGATTTCTCTTTTGTGACTTACTTGAGGCAAATGAAATCAAGTCATAAAAGAATATTGGAAGCAATTGGGCATTCTGGAGCTCTCACTAAGAATAATCACTTAGGAGCTCTTCCTGACCAATGTAAAAGGAACACTCATACTTAAACCTTCATAATAGTCTCCTTTGTTGTGCTTGGGCTCATATATTTGAAGCTTCAGGGTTATCACACAAACCTCATGGCAGCTAACTTTAATTAAGCCAAAATGGAAAGTGGGGCAATGTTTATACATAAAGGTTTATATCTGAAGGATTAGCAGCTGATAACTTCCACACTTGGAAAAGAAGTATAGTACCACCTAACATCACAGTTAAAACCAGGCACACACATGCATACATACACATCTCATTCAAAATGCCAAAAAAACGGCATACAGTTTTTATAATTTATTCCAAAATATTTTTAGGACCAAACGAGCATATCATAAACAGCTGGAGCGTGTTGTTATTCATTTCTCATGTGACAAATGAGGCTCTGATACCACAGAAGGAAGGAACCTAGAGTCCAAGGCAGGTTTCTGCTCTACTGTGTGCTAACTACACTGAGGCAGATCACTTTACTTTTCCTAGGTTAGCTCCTTTTGTATAAATTAGAGATAAGGATCCTTATTATATATGGAATTATGAGTAGTCTCCTAGGAGGAGACTTTCTGATGGTAAATTTTGGTGCTCACACTTGTAAGTCACATCATCTTAAATACATTACTGAACTTCAGTGTGCTTCAGTTTCCTCATTTGTGATATGGCAACAATGGTATCTACTTCATAAGCAGTTGTTTAAATACCATAATAAAGAGGCTACCTAGTAAGTTCTCAATAATCATTACTAATTTATACTTATGGTCATTATTTTTATGTAGCACAGTGCTACTTGCTCTTTAACTTGAGTTAATACCCAGGAGAAAAAAAAATAAAAACTATGTATAAGAATTTTTTTGTATTTATTAGCATTGACAAAAATAATGTGAGTTTTGTGCATTTGAGAACCACCATACAATAGAATAGTATTCTAAAAACTAAGCATATTTCTTGAAATATGAGGCTATACATAAGGTTGTACTGAATGTACTACATTAAATTCTAGGTGGAAAATCAAGTTGATATAAACAATTGTAATGCACTGTGAATACAGGTTAGAACATTTCTTAACCCTGCAGAGGTCGCAGCTGATCTGATACTTACAAACTCTTTTCTTAAATATTGTTATATACATCAGGTGCATAGATTCAAGGTCATGACTTGACACATGTTTATACATGATTAATGTTAAAACCATGATGTTTAAGCCATCAGTTTGGTTATAACATGTGTTTCGTAAGGGTGTGTGATACTCCATAGTAGATTGTACCTGAGAAATACAGCAAACTCCGAAGTCAGTGTTGGGACAGTTGTTGTTGTTGTTTTCATTTGTCCTTGAAAATGGCTGGGAAAATATCTATTCGACAATCCAAGAGAAGTTGAAGTACTTCAGTGAATGTTACTCAAGTCTGATGAGTGATAGAATCATTTCAGCACATACTAGTTTCGAATGTATCTCTCAGATACACGTAACCTATGCTGTAATTTTTTTACCGCAATCTCCACAGGGTTGAACTGAGTTTTATCCTGAATATTGTTTGAAAATAGACGTATGTATGGATCATTCCGGTTATGAGTCAAATACTAACCTTCTTCAGGGCTATGAATACGAATCTAAAGGAACCCACAATAACCTAGCTAATTTCTTTTCTACATAATCGCATACTTTTAACTTATATTCTACATGCACGTGTAATTATTTTGTGTGAAGATACTATTGAACTTTCCACCATAACAAGGGAATCAGAATAATTGTCTCCTAAATGTATATTTTGCAATTATCAAAGTATTATCTGCTCTGGAATTAATCACAGATCATTAAAATTGTTCTTCATGTCAAGTAGAGAAGAAAAAATTAGAGAATTTAGTAAACTAGTAAGTAAATAAATATTTAAAAAATAATCTGGAGGCTAAAAATACTGGAGTACACTGAACTTATGCTCAGTCTTCTACACAGGTAGTATGCCAGTGACAATTTATGAAAGTAACTAACACTTTGGACTGGAAATCTATAGCCACTGCTTTTATTTTCTGATAATATCTCATCATAGAGCTACTGAGTGTTAGCTTAAATAGAAGGAAAGTGCTTCTCTATTTCTGGAGTTGTCCTGTAAGAGAATCTATCTTCAAATTACACAGTTTGTCTTAGATATGTAGTTACTGTGGAGATTTGTGTTTATTTACAATGGTCTAGTTTAACAGCCAACAGTTTTAAGAGAAACATTATTTTCAATATCCTGGTATCGATGTTTTACAAGCCATGGCATAGTTTACTTGATTATCTTTTTATATTTGTGTGATTCATATAAGAATTTTTTAAAACATGGATTTGGGAAGGTGTAGAATTAATCATGCTTAGTTTAACAACAATTTATGAAAGCCCAATATGTGTCAGTTAGTTCAATACTCAGAGCTTCAAATTCATAATCTCATTCGAGCCTCACAACAACCATGACAAGGGAGCATATTTTATAAAAACAGACATGGAATTGGCCAAAGATTGGATCACATAGCAGCCAATCTGATAGTAAGTGGCAGAGGTCATGATGTGTTGTTTATAGCCTTAAAGTTATCCTTTCACATCTCTTAAAGACTGGTCTTGCAAAGATTTTAACTTTGAAACATGGTAGACTAGACCCTTTGATCTGAAAACAACAAAAACCCTACAAAACATATTAAGAGAAAAGGAAGAAAAGATATTTTAAATAACTGAGTTGGCAAGAAAGTTAGGAAAACTTCAAAAAGCAATAATGAAGTAAAATCAGAATATGAACAGACAAGACATCAAAATAGTTTTATTGGGAGTTCCCTGATGGTGTAGTGGCTTAAGGCTTCGGCGTTGGTGCTGTCAGCGCTGAGGCCTGGGTTCGATTCCCAGTCAGGGAGCTACCCACATACCAAAAAGAAAAAAAAAATAGTTTCATTCGGAGTACATGTACTCAACCCTGGGCACACGAAGCTTCTGCTATGATGAATAAACATAGTACTGAGAACAGGAGATGATGTGTAAGGTCTGCTCAAGATGGAACTTCCCATATGGCATATCTGTATAATGTAGTTATCTCAAAAAGATATACACATGGTACACAGCAGTAGAGCAGAAATAAATAAGGTCCTTAGAAAAAGACAAGAAAAAATTTATTCTCAACTTTGGCACTAGATGGAGTGAAAATCTCCTTTGAGAATTCATAGTCACGAGCCAGCCATATCTTCAGGATAATCCCATTAAACAAAAATTTCTAATAAATTTTCCCTGGATTATTGGTAGCCCTTGGCTTCTGGCAGAAGCAAATCCTCTGGATAAACATACCTTCAAGAATACCTCATAGAGTTAATAAAGATAGAGTTCTATTCAACAGAATCTCACAGTTAAAAACTAGCAACATCTACACGGAAAGAAGTCACAAAAAAGAGAAATCTAGCACAAATAAGACTTCAGAAATAGAAAATATCTGGCTTATAGTATAAAAACAAATATGTTCAATACAGTTAAAGAAATAAGAGAGAAGAATAACATATAAGTAAGGAAATGTCTGTAAGATGACTAAGTTCATTTGTTAAAGAAGGTGAGAACTTTTAGAAATCCTACTGAAGAAGAAAAACATGGTGACTGGCCCTCCCCAGATCTCAAGAATTATAATAAAACTATAAAAATTAAACATGTTTTCAGTGTAAGATTAGTCAAATAGACCAACGGAAAAGAATAGATATCCTAGGAAAATGCTAGTATTGTAAATAATTGGGTTAAACTAGTAACTATACAATCAATGTGGTTGAAAAAGTTTGTTAGTATAGGAAAATTTTTAAATAAAAATAAATTCTTGGGGAGTTCCCTGGTAGTGTAGTGGCTTAAGGCTTCGGTGCTAGCGCTGTCAGTGCTGTGGCCTGGGTTCGATTCCCAGTCAGGGAACTACCCACATACCAAAAAGCAAAAGCAAAAAAAAAATTCTAAGTAAATTAATTAATTAAATATGAAAGATAAAGCTATAAATCTTTTCAGAAGACCATGAAGTAGTCTATCTCTAGAAATCTTGATTGATGATTTTCTTAAACAAACTATAAAAGACATAAAATTAACTACATTAAAATTAATAACTGTTGTTCAGCCCATTATACCATAAAGAAAATAAATTTATGAACCACAATTAGAAAAAAATACTGTAACATAATCAACTGTTTTCTGCACTTCACAGTTGCCTTTGGTTCATGAATTCTTTGCTGATACTTTGTAGAAAGATGATTTCCTTCCCAATAAATACTCTTAATTTTTACATTTTCATTATTTCAACACATCCTTAGAGTTAGGTGAAAAGTTTTTCAATTTGTGGATCAATTTTAACTATTATATGTAACTCTAAAAGACAAAACATATATAACCATAGTATAAAGAGTGACAGCCAAACCTATTGCCGAAGAGGGAAGGAGAGGGAAGGAAGCGGGAAGGAAGCAGGAAGGAAGCGGAGAGCTGGAAAGAGACGTAAAAGGGAGCAAGGACGAAGCTGAATTCTGGCTACAGGAGACAAAGCCTAGGACCAGCTCTAGAAGGAGTGTTCTGAAATGGCATCTCTGCATAACGCAGTTATCTCAAAGCGCTATACTCACAGAGTGGCAGCTTCCTTCGCTTTCAATGTGGCCATCGCAGTGGCAGCAGCTAGATCATCTTTAGTGACAGAGCCATGCTGTGAATCCACAAATAGTGTCCACCTCTGACACCATGTTTCCTCTGTAGGTGATCTTGCTGGGCAACCACCAGTTGGCCCAGGAGAGAGCCTGGTTGCTAGTCTCAGGATGTCATTTAAGTCACGTGATGGTGAGACTCTCCTATTTGAGAATTGTTCTGTGGTGTGAATATACTTTGCTCCCATGGCTGTAGTCCATCTCGTTCCTATTTGAGTTTTTCCTCTCAAGTAGAGCCAGCCTTATCATGCCCTGTCAGAGTTAACGCACATCAGTGGGGCCTCCTGCTCATACATAGTTCTAAATCTCAGCTCAAAGGGTCCTTCCACTCACCTCCTGAGGCATTTATACCAGCCACACAGCATTGTTCCATGGAGTCTGAGTCCCCACCTTCCCAGAGCCCCTCATTCTAGCCTTTAGATTTTATTAATCCTAATCTTTTCCCTTTTACCCCCAATTCCTAGGACTGATAAGTGCTTCCTATAGTTGCTACTTTAGTGATATTTCATGTTCCTTTTGCCTTTTCAGTTCTAACAGGTTAACATTTCACTATATTAATATATGTTTTTTTAGTTTCCGTCCCATGAATGGCTCCTGACTGATACAATAATTGAAGACCCTTAGGTTATAAAAAGCAGAGTGGTTAATAGAGCTTTAAGGACAGCAGTGTACTGCTGTCTCTACTATGTAAAGGTGAAAATTATGTTATTCTTCCTACTGATGGCAATTTAGGAAAAAGAATTAACCAAGTCAATAACCATATAAAAAATAATAGAAGGAGGCTGATCTGCTTCAGAAAATGTACCACATTCAGCATAACAGCTTCAATAAGGTCTACCACCTGGCCAAATTTATGGTAGTCCATTATCTGTTGTCAGGATCCATCTGATTTTTGCAGAGTTCAAGTAAACATTGAGCACCACTGCCACACCCTTCACGGCCTTGATAATATACTAATTTCTGCAATTTATTCCTAGAGCAGTATTACTTCTGATTTATCATTATGGGAGTTGCTGGGAAAATTTTAGGGACTTCCACAGTGCTTCCTAACACAATGGATTTTACTCTATAGGTCAGGAAACCCCTGTAAGGGTCCTGCCAGCTTCTTTGCACAGCATCTCCCTCACCCCCCAGACTGGGGAGATAATCGTAGATGATTCTTCAAATCGACTGAATCCAGGTGATGCCATTTATCATATGGTTTCCATAAGTCTTGAACCTAGTCAGACCAGGATAACATTTCAGGTCTCCTGGTATCCATGTCCACACACCTCATATTCATCCATCCTTTAAAAATTTGGTATCCTCAGGGAGCAGTTCCTCTTTGGGGAATAATCAGAGAAACAATTTTCCTATATATGCTTTTGTTAATATTGCAGAATCCTTTTAATGGAAACCTACTTCTCCTTTCAATCAATATGCTATGAGTCAGTAAGTTAATATATATTTGGAAATGCAATGAAGAGCCACAATTGTCCATTATGGTGGTGGGTATCAACCTTGTGCCTAACACTTCCAGGATTGTTGTTATTGTTGTTGTTATATTATTATTATAAAAATTGATCAATATTCTAGTCACTGTCCATATGTCTCACCCCAAGGATACCATCATGATCTATTACTTAGTACCATAGATTGGTGTGGGCAAATGTACCATGACTGTCACTCTGCCTTTAATGTCCACTGCAGTAAATACAGAAACTATGCATCTGACAGCTAAGAGTTGACACTTAGACTATTCTGGTTTAGCATCTTATAATCCCCACTCGTATTAGGGAGCCCAAGACCATGGCAGCATCTCCAACCAACATGTCCAGCTTGCAAAGGACAACCATCACTAGACTACTCAAAGATTCTGGTACTCTCCATCCAAGTTCAGTCTTTATTGCCTAAGTGAAGGCAGTGTCTCTTGCCCTATCCCCAGGTTCCACAGTCATGTGATAGATCCTCACATACTGTATAGTAATATAATATCTGCCTAAATGAGGACAGTAGTGATGGACAGAGAGGAAAACAAACATCATCTTGCTAGATAACCTCTTTATTTCTAAACACTGCAGTCTCCAGATACTATGAGGCGATTTTCTTCTAGAAGGAGAAAGGGGGCTGTTTTGGATCACCAGAGAGATTTAGGGGACCAGTTTCTTAGGCAATCCACTTAAATTTTAGTCTTTGTGTCTTATTCTTTGCAGGATCCTGGTTTTGAAGTGGAGATCTGACAGATATTTATTTTGTTTCTTTGGCTGGTGTCTATGACATTTATAATCAGATCCTAAGCCTGATTTTTGTTTGGTTTGGTTTGGCTGTTTCTTTGTTTGTTTTTAGCAATTCTTCTTTTTCACAGCATACCTTATGTAAATAAATATTTGACCTCAATGATATGAAAAACAGACCATTCATGCCACAATTCTTATATTATTTTTCTGCCATCTCAATCAAGTACAGTACTCATTTCATGTCCAATTACTTGCCTTTATCTGCACCTTATCTTAATGCACCACCATGAAATCTTTATTTATTGTGAGGCCTTGCATGCCAGAAATGATTACCTCTCCCAACAGAAGCAGCAATCAGGTCCATATCGCCCACTGCTAGGCAGACAATCCAATTAAGGGTCTGTTTTTTAGGGTCTCTCTTGATATCAAGGCTCTAAGGGAATTTTAAGACTGAGTTTCCCAGAAAACAAAACCTGAGATGAAGTTTGCCTTCTTAATATTTCATTCAAATTAAGCAGTATAATTCCAGGGAAGTAACAGTGAAGGGGAAATGGAATGAAGCACAGAAAGTGGAAGATTATTGCAAGTTAGTGCATTATCCATCAAGCTACAGCCTTATAAAAACACAACTGATTTGCTTAATTACACAGGGTCTGTAAATAATCTATAGGGTGGGGATGAGCCAGCAAACTGTCGGATTCTTCTCTTTCTTTTTCTAACATCCACTCATACCTGGGTTGTAGTATTAGCCTCTCTAGACAGCCACTAGGAAGGAAAGTCAATCCTTCAGTGAGCCCAGTGGAGTTAAAACTGCTCACTGTAGCTCCAGACATGCAAGACATAACAGAACCTTTCCCACATCCTGGCCCTCACTCTGGCCAGAAGTCAAGGCACTGGCTAAAGGCTGGGAGGCAGATGAAGCTGCACAGATCTGGGGGCATATATATTTGTCCAATACAATATTAAGGACATTTATTATCTCCTATAAAAGAATATCCAAAAGTAGTTCATGTTCTAGGAATGTTTAACTTAGCATTTCAATACATTCCATGAGGGCCCCACACGGATTCTTGCAATCTCACCCTTCTGCCATATACGCTGCCTTCCATCCTCTCAAACTTTATTCTCTACACAGTAAGGAGATGGTCACCATCTGGCCAGGGGAAAAAAGCTTCCTTGACTTCATTAAGCAAGAGAGAAAGAGACAGAAACTTCTTCCCATTCTTCTAACTTTGAGACATAAAAAAAGGATGTATTCTATTAATGGAGGAATACCTCTAGTTCAGTATGACTCAAAAGAACTGTACACGTAAAAATTTGTAACAGTGGTTAGACTAATTTCATAAAGCTAAAGGGATGCTCCTATATTTTGTAAGCTTGCACTACAGAGTCAGAAGAAACAAGTGCGTTGTGCAGAAAAACAGAATTCACCACTTTCTGACCTTGTTATTCTCTGGTCAAGCTGGCCAAGTCTATGCTTCTAGGTCACTAGCAGTGCAATGTCACAAGCTATTTCATGAATCCCGTTCACACTCTAAAATAATTCATTGACTTCCTTCCCACAGAAATAACTAGCACCTTTATTTGGAAACTAAATATCCAGTGTCTTAGAAAAAAAAACCCTAAAAAATGTTAGATATAAAAAACATGTTAACATTAACATTTACGTTTAGAAAAATGAGTTTAAACTCTCTCATTTGAAATAAACTTAAGAGGAGAATTAAGAGTGGTTTTCAAGTGGCATTGATAACTTACATTTGAATTCTCAAGATCCCTGGGTTCCCCCCACAAATTGTCAGCCGATCAGCCTTCTGATCTTTAACAAATCACTTCATCTTTCCATGTCTATTTTTTCACATATTGATTTACTAAACTAGATGATCAGGAAATTTTCAATTCTACAAAACAAAAATTTTGTCTAATTAAAAATGTTGACGAAACTGAGTTGCTTTTTGGTACCTGAAATTTGGAAATACAAAAGCTCAATCTTGGCTAGATGTTATACTGCATTCTTCAAGAGTCAACAATGATGTCAAAAAAGAAAGTAAATTTGACAGTCAAAAATGAACCTTTGGTTGTATTTTGTCTTTGTACATATTGAGAGTGGGGATGAAATTAACTGTAATTTCAAACTTCTCCTCCAAGAGAGAAAAAAGATATTTTACTGGTAAAAATAAATTCTGAATGCTTAAAGTCTACTTTGCACACTAATAAAAAATCAAATGAAAAAGAGCAATTTGATTAAATTATATGTGCCTTTTCCTATGCCAATGGAGCTTAACTAAGCAAACAGAAGCAGTGAAGTAAATCAATGTTGGTTTATTAAATATCAGAATTCAATATCTCAATGGTTGAGGGGCTTATGCACCAGAGTGCTCACTGTTTAGCTTTTCTTTGTTAAGAAAGTAAACATGGCAGTATCAAGGAGAAACTTGTTCAGAGAATGACATGACAAGCTATGTTCAAGAAGAAGCTTACCTTGTAGCTCTCAGCAGATATTTTGTAAACAGAATACAAATGTTATCCTGGTGTTTCACATATTTCAACTTCTCTTCAAAAACATTTAGTTTTAAAACTTTTTACAATCATTTTTTTCTTAGATACTTGTATTTTTCACCAATAAAATCACTTCTAACTCCCAAATGAGAAATGAATGTGGAAATGCCTTCACCCACTCTCACAGAATCACCAAATATTTGGTGAGGAAATCATAGATTAATTTTTCATTCTGGTCCATCCTACAATGAAGTAATAAATAATAGCAAATTTGTAACATCACATAAATGTTCATGGCAACAGGTTTACTGTGCACACAGAGGATTATGACTTCTCAAGAGAACCAGAGGGAGAGAAAGGGTTGCAAAGAAGAGAGCTCATTTTCAAATTCACGTAATCTATAGTGATTGTACTGGGCACAGAGGCAAAGCCTAGCCGAGCAAATTGGTTTTTATAAAATATTTTGTTTTTGTTTTTTAAGTTTGTTTTGCAATGAAAACAATTTTCTCTAAATTGCATGGAGTGTGTGACTTAAAGCAATTTTTATACATAGCCAATGTGAGATAAGCAATCTAGGATACAAAGATTTGAACCAGGACAGATAGCATCAGGAAAGGAACACCGTGCACCCAAAACAGCACTATGTGTGGCTGAAGAAAAACAAAGCACAGGATTGCTACTGATGTGTTTACTATCCAAGCATCTAACATTTAGAAAGGGATTGGCTTCTTCATCTTTTCTTTCCCATTTTACTTTCTCTCAAACACAATCTATAAAAATTATACTTCCACTTTTGAATTCACGTCCACTTTGGAAAAGGTGCGATACCCTTATACCTACCTAAATAACATCCTTGGGGATTATTTGTATGCAAAATTATTTAAAAGATTCTCAAACAATTCTATTTCTCCAAATTCTATTCTTTCTTATAATCCCCTTTCCTTTGTAAAAGAAAAATCTTGATCACAGCAAGCCTAGGGCTTTTACAAAACTCTGTACTCAGGCAATAGGGGTCATTTCTGAAATAAAAAAAATTAATATGCTGTACCTCGACAAATTTAGCCTATAGATTACACACTGTTTTTCTGTTGTTGAATTGTGTTGTGCTCTGTATCATTTTATTTAGTTTTCTTTTCCCGTAAAGTGGGGATTCCTGTAAGGAAATAACAGGAAAAACAAACAACTAAACTAAAATTATCCATCAGTGGTACTCAGGAAAAAGAAGGGTTAAAATAATAATTTAAACATAGGCCAACAGATTACAAATTCTCCCAAATCTTCTATGACTTAACATTGACATAGGCCTGAGTGAAGTGTTCTGAAAAGCAGCTTTTGTGAAACAGTCAAGACTTTATTGCTGGCAAATATTTTCGTGGACTGTCCCACTAAATTCCTATCTGCCTATGCAGAAGGCCAAAGATGACATATAACTGATGATTAAGAATAACTCAGTGTAAAAACTGCTTGTGAGTTGTCAAGCAGCAGACCTCATTACCCACAGCTGGTTCAATTAGATATTTGAGGCAAGAAAATGATCTGACCAAATCCTCAGAAAACATTATACCAGGTTGAATGACTTGAGCCCTTTACATGTTTGAAGTCAAATAGAGTACCAGGTTCCTGAAACTCCCCAAATTAGATGGACATTGACTAGTAATGCCATGATATATATTGCATTTTCTTTCACTTTCAAAAGAGATCTCATCAAATCTTGCCTTTTCTACCTTTTCACATGCCTCAAGATGCATGCACATAGAAAAATATAGAGTTGACTTGATAAATTAGGTGCCAATTTCCTGACATTTTTTTTGAGTCAAGATCAAAGCACGAATATGATTTTTGTGGTATTTTAATAAACTTCAGAACAAGTGAGACTACGATTCCAGATACTCCTTAGGTAACCTCTAGAAAGTTAGTTTCTTTCTTTCTCCACCCCTCCCTCCTCTTTCTCTCCCTTTCTCATTTTTCTCTTCTTTCTTTCCTTCCTTCCTTCCTTCCTTCCTTCCTTCCTTCCTTCCTTCCTTCCTTTCTTCTTTCTCTCTCTCTCTCTCTTTCTTTCTTTCTTTCATTAATCTTCCTGGCATTTCCCAAATGTAACTCAGGGGCTGGCTGCTATTAAGCAAAATCTTAAAAAATTAAGCTGTAATGGTTTAGCTCCTTTCTTGTCATCCACGTTCACTTTGCTGATCTTTACCAATGTAGATTAGAATAATTGCCTAAGAAAACATTCTAATTAGGATTCAAGTTATAAATTTATTTATAAATAAACAGCAGTTATGCTGCATGCCCAGTTTCAAGAAAGGAGTAAAATAAGCAAATACTTAAAGCATAATAAAGTCAGTCCCTTCTATTTAACACTTTGTACAACAAATGCAGCTTAACACTATTATTAGTAAAAAGTAATCATAATAGAAAAATAACTGTAACAACTGCCTTTTTGAGCACTTGTCTATCATGACCAAATTCTGTGTTATATACTTTTAAATATTTATCTTATGTAATCCTCGCCTCAACGTTAAAGTGTTGGTATTGAGTTCTATTTCATAAATGAAGAAATTCATCCTCAGCAGATTAAAACTATACTCAAATTCACAGAGTTAGCAAGTAATGGAATAAGGATTATTAACTAGTTTGTCTGTCATACTTTCTTTACTTTTCAGTGACATCTGTTTATAGAGTTTCTGCAACACAGTGCCGAACCAGACAATTAAATCTGAAAAAAGACAGTACTTCTGCTACAGGGGCTCTGTCAGAGTCTCCCATCGTTGTGTGTGTGTGTGTGTGTGTGTGTGTGTGTGTGTATGTGTGTGTGTGTGTGTGTACAAACAACTCAGTGCTGCCAACATAAGTGCATGGTGGCAAGTTCGCGAACTTAATGATCAGATTTTGAGGACAAAGACAGCTCTGAGGGCTATTTCAGAAAAAGAGTTCCAAAATTGCTTTGAAAGGTGGACTAGGCACTGGCATCAATGCATAACTTTCCAAGGGGAGTACTTTGAAGGTGACCCTAGTGATACTGAGCAATGAGGTATGTGGCACTTTTTCTAGGATGAGTTCACAAAATTCATTGTCTGACCTCGTATGTACATATACACACACACACACACACACACACACACACATCAGCCAATAAAAACTTCTCACCTCAAGGGCAAAAGATATGACTTATGACTCCCTTTCCCCAATCCTCTCTTCCCTATTGCTTCAGGTGCCTTTTTGTAACTTCTTTTTTTATTCCACTCTACCCTTATAGTTGTTGAGAGAAGAGAAAGAAAATATACAGAAAGGCACATTTTAAGAGTCTGTTGCTCTTCAAACTCTCACAATGAATGTCCTTGGAGAACCCTTGAAATATTTAGATCTCTCAATGGCTCTTTAAAAAAATAAAACAAAAAAACACCTCAAATCTGAGAGCAATTTTAAGGCCTATGAAATGATTCCAAATGCTTCTACTTGCTAGAGCGAAAGTTTATTTTTAAAATGATCAGACTTCATTTGATAACTTCAAAAATTATTTTGATCTTTCAAATAATGCCTCCAAATTAATTTAAAATTTAAGTTGTGACTGTAAATGTTAACATCTTTCATAGTAAGGTATTAACTTGAGCTAAGCCAAATTTATGACATAGTTTGTTACTTTATGTGCTATATGTACACTTTATAGTTCATAAATGTCTTTGGATAATCAATGCATAAGGTACATTTATACCCCTTTAATGGGACTTGCAATATTTACCACTTGAAATTACTACTAGGATTCATAATGAGAGTATCTTCATTTATAACATTTTGGTGATGACACTTTTGAATAATTAAATGTGGTGACCTTGGTCAGGAATCTAACTAACCCCAGTGATGATGCTACTCTGTGCTCGTTCGCTAGCTCATGGGTAATAAAGGATTCATTTTAAGACAATGCAATATTTAACTCGTTTGCTCAGAATTTTTCCTGTTCAAATACCAGAAACACCCTGGGTTGCAAGGAGCAATAACTTTAAGTAAGGGTTAGACTAATCAGTCAAGACACAGGCTGTATCTGCTTTGCCCATAAACAGAGCCTTGATTGTTAATAACGAAGTAAGACTGAAGCTGGCGGGGAGGTGGGTGCAGTAAGAAGTAGGACAATGAATACTGACCTAGTGGGAAAGCTCCAACAAATGCTGGCCTCTCAGAGCATTCAGTTTTCAGGTTGTTAGCGATTTTTTTTCTTTTGATCAGCATTATATTGACTCTCAGACAGAAAAAAATACTGGAGTCAAAGCATACATGCTCTTCCCAAGACGTATGAAGGCAGGCAGGCAAATGAAGACAGTGGAGGATTTGTTTTAAGGGTCCTTTTCCCACTGCTTTTGTTCACCAGGCTGTGCTCCTGACCACAGCATCATCATATGAGTATCTTTTGCCATCCATGATTTCACCAGAATAACATAAAAACGCCACCATTACTACTCTGCACAAGACACTGTGCTAAGTTTGCCACAAATATATATTCACTTTTAATCTCCACAAAAACTTTATAACTGGGTTTGATTATATCCATTTTCAGATGACAAAACTGAGGTTGAGAGGCAATAATTACCTTGCAAGGGTCCCGAGTGGACTGTTGTCCATTCTACTCTCCTGCTTCCACAGCATCCTAAAACCTTTAATCTTACAGGCTTCTTGTACTTTCACTATAACCTACTATTGATAAGGAGAGGTTGTAGCCCATGGAGACTAGTTTTATAAGTATGAGAACAATATGCATTATTGGGCTGGAAATGGCTAAATCACCAAATCCCAAATTGGTACCTCAAACTCTTGTGATTCAAAAGCTAGCAATTGCTGTGCAGAGGGAAAGCTCTTGGCTATAGCCCAACAGGAAGTTTCACTCTTTCTAAATGAATCCTGGGAGATTTTTATAACATTCCTACCATGTTATGGAAGGAGAATGAGTGAGAAAGCAAGAGCAAAAAAGATGAAAACATTCATGCTAGGGTACCTAGGGATGATAGCAAATTTTGCAGTCTGTACATTACAAGGTGGTAAACCTCTTTATTTCCAGCTTTGCCCAAGCCTATGCA
This sequence comes from Lyroderma lyra, assembly GCA_004026885.1. Taxonomy (NCBI): domain Eukaryota; kingdom Metazoa; phylum Chordata; class Mammalia; order Chiroptera; family Megadermatidae; genus Lyroderma; species Lyroderma lyra. Next base: position 142,484 of record PVJL010003462.1, on the reverse strand, counting down.
GTAATACATAGGAGCAGAAATAGCAGAAGCTATAGATATAATGATTCTCAAAATTAGGGGGTCATTATATCTACAGAAATTATAGATATAATGTTCCCACAAAATTGGAAACATACTAAAGTCTCACCAGTATGGATTTACTAATCCAAATTATTGCATATTTATATAAATAATCATAATGCAACCACCACAAGTAATATTATTAAAGAAAAGTTTTAATATAGGAAAATGCTAAGTAAAAAAAGGCATGCTAAAAAATAGTATGGCTTAAAATTTTAATCCACACATACACATATCTGCACACAAACAGAAAAATAAATACATACAACAATGGGCTTTCTCCAGAGCAGAGAATTATGATTTTTTTGTTTGATCATCGGAATCTTTTTTGTTTTCTATTATTTCAACACTGAACATTTAATTTTTTAAAGTTATATAATAAAAATTCACCTAAAGACATAGGTAGATTACAATGATTGAGTGCTTAATATCTAAACTTGAATAATGACAGAGACGTAGGATGTGGATAATATAGGGCATGAAAAAAAATAACAAATAACATAAGAATAATGAAAGAAAAAATCTAAATAGATCAAAGAGAGAGATATTTCTCTTAACATAATTTAGCTAACTATTTTACCAATTCCCTAAGAGTAGGTAATTGGTAATACCCAAGCCACTTAGTACATTTTTGTAACTTCTTGTGTGTATATATTTGCTAAAATAAGTATTTCATGAACTATATACAATTCATTCCTGTGTGTGTTCACTCACTTTTAACTAATGTTTTTTTATTGTCATGATAATGTCCCAAGTAAAAGAGCACTTTTAGTATTGTTAACGTGATCAGATGATGCAAAGGACAATCAGCATGTAGAGTCCAGCATGTCAAGTGGACATATGTGGTAAACAACAGCCCTCCTGAAAGTATGGAGGCTGAGTAAGGTCTCCTTTCCTTCAGTAAGTTACCTTATACAGTTGTATTCAAACAGTTGAACCTTGAATAAAGCACTACTATTTCTTCATATGTGATGGTATTGTGTTAAGTGCTAAGAGAGGACTGTGAGAGTTCATAAGGTTATTTCAAAGACTTCTTCTACACACTCCCACAAGATACACCTTAACATTGTATGTGTGTATGGAGAGGGCTTCCATTTGCGATGCATGAGATGACACATCCACCTGCCCCTCTGCTCTGGATTACTGTAACCTTGTAAGCACCTGTTACACTTAATTTCAATTTTTCAGTCTCTTCTAGTTCCCAATAACAAAATGTTATCTAAAGTTGCAACAGCTCTAGCAGGTCTTTACCTGCTGCCTGAAGTTCAATCAATAGCTGAATTCACCACTTCTCCCACTTGCTGACAATTAGAGGAGAAATTGCCTCAAGGATTCAGACTGAGTCATAAATAAATGGTCAGGGACCATTTTGAGCAGCAAACTTTAAGTTCTGCAGATATTATAAAACTAAAACAAAAGTAGTTGGAGTCACCTAGGTCAGGGACTATACACCTGCCAGTTCCCTCTCCAGTAGAGCTTCTACCTCTTCTTTCTCTTTGTTGGCACATGTGTTTATGCTATTACTGTCTTCCAATTAAGCTCTGGAAGTATCTTTCTTCACATCTGGGTGTTGTTCTGTCTCTATAGTTGTATCAGGGCATCACCTTAATGGTCCCGAACACCTTAACCTAAATTATTGTAATCTCTTAATGTATACTATAAAACTGACTATTCCTGCTCATATTGATAACCAATCATTTATATAGTTACAATGAAAAAATATCTAATACAGATTTCACTAAAATTTGTGACAAAGCATATGAGAGGAGGGGAAGGCTGTGTGCTGGGGCAAAGGAGTTTAAGAGACTTAAATATTCATCTTTCATAATAAAAATCCCATCTATAATTTCTAAAACTGAAGAATCAAGAACCACAAGTATAATTGCGTTACTCTGAAACATGGTGGCAAATACCAGGAGAAACAGCTAAAAAGTGAAAATATAAGCAAGACTTAACGTGGGGGAGATCAAGGAAAAGATCTACTGTTTTTCATTGTAAGTCTTACAACATTATTAATTTTTCCAAATACACAATATACATTTGGTAAAAAAATAAAAATTTAGTTTAAAAATTGTTCTTTCACCTATTCAAAGGCTAAGTAGGCAATTACTTTTACCTTGCATAAACACTTTTATTAGATAAAATCTTAGCATAGATACAGTTATTTAGTTTTGTCTCATGCTAAAACTAGTTCTGTCTAACAGTATAACACCCTGAAACTCTCACGCATACTCTAATCTTATCCTGGGTTAGCCATGTCTGTGATGCCAATTGCACACCCAATCAAACATCTAAAGTTACCAACTGGCTCCAGAGTTGGTGTCCTGGTTACAAAACACTGGCCAGCTGCAGGAAACATAGAAGGAAAAAGTTATGCCTTGGCTACTGAGTAAAATCCATGCTCAGTGTTAACGATACTGTGTCAGTCCATAAATTATAATGGCTAATGCTAGAACATTAACACCACCCAAAAAGACACTCGTAAGCAAGCCAGCATGGCAAAATGAGGTCATGGAGAAGCTTAAAGCTATTTTAGGATGTATCTTGAACACCAGTATAGCTCCTTTGACACCACCTGCTTTCATTTGGAGAACTGTATATTTAAGTCCCCCAACAGCAACTGGGCTCAAACCCAGTGCTGACTTTACAGTCCAGTTCAGGATAAATGCTGTCCTGTTGTTAAGTGTTGACCTTTAGATGAGACATTTAAATCCCCCTGCCAACATTCCCCACCTTCTGCTTAATTGGCACAGTATAAAAGATGTGGCTGAGAAAGCATTCAACAGTGGTCATGGTTGCTCTCATATTATCATAGTAATGGAAGCATGTGATTTATTCCTTTGAAAAAAGAGTTGGACAATATAATCCAACATAATAAATTACCCTTGCTATGAGCATCATGAGCAAAAAAGCAACTTACACTCACATTAGCAATTTACTTACTCTTTCCATAGAATATTCTTATCTCATAATAATATCAAGAACACTTACCTGAGTGTCCGGGATGAATACAAGCCTCTATATATGACATGTGCCAGTATCCTCTGAAAAAGAAGAATTTGTGTCCAAATTCCTTTCAAAATCACAATTCCCACGTGTGGCAAGGTTAGTAAAACTTATTTTTCGAAGTCGTCAAAGTAGACTTTAATAATTAACTTGAATGTCATTTCAAATAATATGTAATTCAAAATATAAATTACTGATATTATCCTTTGGAGTGGAGAGAAATTGGCTGGCAAAAGTAAAAAATTAAAGGCTTTTAACACAATGATTTCTAATCATTCCCTTTTTTGCTGTATTTTATGAACACTCTGCACTCTGGGAAATAAATGTGTGTTGTTTTATAAAGTAAGAAAGTATTTACAATGTGTTTATCATGTGCTCAAAATTAAACCACAGACTTCCAAATGTATTTTCTCCCAGCACTTAATATTGCTTCCCCGTCCCCTATAGTTCACATGAATGTCAACTACAAGAAATCTTGTGCAAAAAGAACAAATATATGAACATGAATCTAGAGTCCTCCTTACCACTGACGACGTGGACAGTTTCTGTGATTATTGAGAAATGGCAGTTCTTTAAATAAAACGATTAATAGTATTAATTGTGTACTTTCATTTCTCAGGCAACATACTAAGCAACAGACACAAAAAGAAGGGCAAATAAGATGCAGTTCCTAGGATTTTAGACTCTATCTTCACTGTTCTTCCTGGTTTCTTATTTACAGCCAATACAAGCTCAGTAACACATCCTATTTTGCTTTTCACAGCTCTGAACAGGTTGGCTGGTGAGTGTCAGTGATCAATTCATGACAAGCATGAAATTAGTAGGTTAGCTGAAGGATACAGTCATATATCTGTGAGGTTGAAGGATATTTAACTCTGTTCTTTATTATTGACAATACAGAGCAAAAATGAAACACACACACACACACACACACTTCCAAAAAATGAAATAATACAATTTACACATCAAGGAAACAGTTATTTACAAAAACAATTTTAAAGATAAAATGTCTCAAGACATTTATGTAACCTTAGAAGTTATCTTAACATCAATGAATTGAATCCATGCTATAGCACTTCTTTTTAATACGTCAGTTAGTGAATTCATGCTTGAGCATTGCTAGTGAGAAGAATTTCCTTCAGAAATAATTCATTCCTCTCATTGGTACCATTTGGTGACACATTTCTAAAATTAGCCCTTCCACCACAACCATTCCTATCAAAACAATTGCCTTTCCTTCATATTCACCAATATCACTGACTTTTAAGTCTCCATCTATCTAGAACTCTCTTCCCCACCCAAAAAAATAAAAGAATACTAGTTTAATTTTGTTCCTCTTAAAGTGTAGAATATCTTATAGAAACAGCCAAAATTTTAGGTGAATCTGTACAAAGAAGTTGACTAGGATGATCATCTCCTTTGGTTGAGATATACAACTATACTGTTACTGATATAATTAATCATTCTTTTAGTGTCTTAGGGAGCAACTCTTGCTACATTCATCTAGATGAAATTTGAGTTATCATCATGTTGTCCTCCTTCCATAAGAATTCTTTAATTTTATAAGCCAAATTCTATTCAGGCATAGACATAACTACTTTTCAGGAGTCTTGCATAGTGTACTCACCATGATGGAAGACGCAAGTTTATAGATCTAAAGCCACTTATGTCAAAAGATCAGCAAGATAGAACCTGAATGGAATATTTGTGCCAAACAGATTTTATGGGATGCAAAACCCACTTCATAGAAACATCATCTTCATTTCTAAATCAGGCGTACTCTAAATATGGCCCCAGGTTCATCATCAACATAACCAAACCAAACCCTTGATTTTACAGATATGGCCAAAATTACTTGGGAATAGATTTGGGATTTTCTCATCCAAATTGGAAAAACAAAACAAAACAAAACAAAACTCTGAACGTGTAATTTCTGTTTCTGTCCTATTTCAGACAGTGTGTCTAGAGCACTTACCACATACTCGTACAATGTTATAATATTAACATTTTTATTGCAATTTATCAGTGTACCAGACGTATTCTCTCAAAAGATTCTCTAAGTTCCTAGAGAGGTTTTTTAGTTTCTTTGTTTGTATTTCTAGTATGTAGAAAAGTACATGAGACAGAGGATACATTCTCTTAGTATTGGTTGAATAAATATAAAAAATCCACACTACTTACCACATATGGACACTATAAATCTAAAGTAAGACAGTGCAGTATTGGTACAGCTTTAGAGAAATTAACAAATGGAATAAAATGAAGGGCCTAGAAAGATTGCCATATATATATCTAACATGTATCACAAAACAATGCTGATTAATAAAAAAAGGTTGCATCATTCTTAAATTGTGCTGAGATAATAGGCTGCTCATAAGGAAAATAATGCAAAATTGGATCCCAACCTCACAACATACACAAAATATTAATTTCAAATGGATTAAGGATGTGAATGTAGAAAGCAAAACTATATCATTCAAATGAAATAGAGAAAAAATAGCTTTATAATATCAGAAAAAATGAGCTACTGACAGACTCTGAAGACCAGAGAAAAAGATCCATGACAAAGATGTTGGTTGTTCCTTCCCTCCCCACTATGAGTTTTCATTTTCCATACCCATTGGGGGGTGGGGGTTGAAATCCTTGAACAAACATATGCTGTGTTTATTGACTTAGGGATATGAAGGAGGAGAGGTGACTGGTTGGGTGAGGGCAAGAGAATGCAGTAAAAGAAAGACATTGCTTAATTTGGAGGACAGTATTCACGTTAGAAAATTACTTCAATTTGCTGCAATTCATGAAAATAAAGCTTGGGGGTATTGTCTTTCCCCAACAATTCATGTCTCTTCTTCACCATTTTGTTTTGTTTTCACAATAAGGAGGACGTTTTCACCTGGTGGCACATATGTATCACGTTTCTAAGTAGAGCTGTTATCAACGAAAATAACTAACAAGATTTGCTAAGGGTAGTCACTTACTGGAAGCCATGAGTTGCAGGATTGTTCCCATCTAAATAAAGACATGCATAATAGGCAACTGTTGTCCTAACTCACTCCTTGGTGGTTTAAATGTCACATTCATTACTATGATCGAAGATATATGTGGGAAAATAATGATATAGGACTAACTAAAAAAATGACAACTAACAACATGAAAATTGCTTACTGACAATTTGATTTCGTTTTTGCTATTGTTTTAATAATACAGGAGGAGGACAAATCCATTTTGGACACTTAAACAACAAGAAAATACAATGTCCACACAAAACAATTATATAGAGTATTGAGAATGCTATAATGTAAGACTTTAGATTTAACAAGAACATTGGTTGAAATTTGTGGTTTTGAATGAAAAAACTGACTTTCATAGCTATACCTGTTCAAAAACCTTGAAACTTTAGTGTCTGTTTTATATAAAGAAAGGTGGCAAGTGCTGGTAACACAAGGATCAATTACAGAGCCAGGAATAAAGCTCTTACTATTCTGAGTGTGGCCCACAAACCAGCAGCCAGGGTGTCAGCTGGGAGTTTGGTGGTGAAGCAGAATCTCACGCCTCATACCAAACTATTAAATCAAAATCTGCATTTTAGTGACATCCCCTAAAGGAACACATATTCGCCAATACCTGAGAAGCCCTGGTCTAGGTAGTGACTACTACTTCATTATGCCGGGCTTTCCAAATAATCCCTACAGTGAAGAGAGTGTCTCAGACCTATACTTTCATGTGGGCAAGACAAGATTGTGTCTTTAACAGTTATAATTTCAGATTTTTGTAAGATTCTATTATTTCCATAAAAAGTTATTTCCTAAACAAATGATCTATATTCCCCCATTTACAATTACTAAAAAAAAATCTCCTGAAAAAAAGCTGAAACAACTTTTCAGTTCTTCTATCACTGATTGCCTTAGCCTATATTTTCCTTCTTTATGCTTTCTTATATTGAAAAATGAAATTTGATAAGAATAATAGTTTTGGATGCTAGCACACAAAAAATAGTATTATTATTATTATTACCATTTTTATAATTTCCTAATTTTCAAACTTTATTATAGTCTCTTTTATTTATTATTTGATAGTAACATTTATGATTTTTCTTATAAGATTGCAGATGATTATTGTAAAAAATTAGAAATTATATAAATATATAAAATATAAACTCAAAAATAAGCATATATTCATAATCTAGAATTAACTACTACTGACATACTTGTATTGAGATATATTATTTCAGCATTTTTCCTTTGGAAATACATACAAGTACACTTACTATTTTACACTGAGTATTTATTATGTAATTAAAGTGCTTTCCTAAAATGACTTCTAATGGATGTATATTATCGTAACTCATGGATATAGCATAATTTATCTAATTATTAGCACTTTGTTAATCATTTAGTCTCTTATTTTTAATATTAAATTATAAAGATTGCTCATTTAAAGTTTTGTGTGCATCTGTGAATGTTTTCTAAAGATACATTTGAAAAAGTATAGTTCCTAAATCAAAAATTTTAGACATTTTAAAGGCACAAGATTGATTTTCAAATTGCCATTCAAAAGCTTAATGCCAATCTAAGGTCCATTTAAAATGGAAGATCATATTTCTCATTTCCCACCAATGAATTTTATATATTTTTAATCTTTGCCGGTTTCACTAACGAAAAATGGCATTTTCATTATTATTGTAATTTGCACCAAAGGGGTTTAAATGTATTGTGTGTGCTTATTGGCTATCAGAAGTATTTCTTTTGTGAATCGTCTTATCCTCTGCAGCTCAGAATAAGGGTGCATGGTGTACATTCAGCTTTACCAGCCGCCAAATCTTACCACACGAGCTCTTCCGACCAAGAAGGTGGGAAAGATGGAATCTGACATTTGGCTGCTAAGCCACTAGAACAGCTGTCCCACAGCAGGGAGCTGTGAAGGACTGGGGGACTACATTCCTCACCAGTTTACCCACCCAGTTACTCCCTGTACAGCACAAACTGGGAGTGGGGTAACCAGCACAGCCGCCACCCACTCAGTATAAGCCTTCCGCAGGGCGGGGCTATGAGACAGTGATCAGGTGATGTTTACTCGCTGCCATATCCACGGGGAAGAGCTCTCCCACTCAAGGAAGTTGGGGGAGTTGAGATTTATTGCCATTCAACTGATTAGCCTGCTAGAACAGCTTTTCTGGAACATGTTGCTGTGAGGGGATGGGTGCAGTCCTTAGCTCAAATGCCACGCCCTCATGCAAGGTCCTATAACTGTAAATGTTCCTTAATGTGTAGTAAGCCCTTCCATCAATCTCCAGAGACTTCAAATAGTTGTCTTTGCTAATTATGATCAGCTTAATAGATGTCTCTCCAAGGGAGAGATTTTCCCCAACTCCACCATAAACACTCTGCTTAAAGTGTTTTGACAACCGAAATTTCAAATAGTTACAGAATCCAAACGATCAATCTTTATCTTTCATAATATTTTTTAAACACTTGTTTTAATTTACAAAAGGTTTTCACATTTTTCATTGAGATATTAATTTATACCCTAATTTTCTTATATTTGAATATATAAACCATGTAAAATTTAAGTCTTATTATATAATGCAAGGTATGTTTTGATTTTTTTTGTTTTCTGATTAGTCAAAATTTTCAGTATTATTTTTCATGTAATTTCTGCTTACAATGCTGTTTTTAACATACACTTGGATCCATTTCTAGATTTTAATTTTGTTCCACAAATCTATTTTCGACACACTGTTTTAATTATTGTGTCTTTACCAACCATTTTAACATTTGCTAGGGTAAATATTAAACATAATAATTGTAAATTGTTTCCTTCTGTGTTATTATAGCTGTTTATATTTCATGATTTCAAAATCAGTTAATCAGCTGTAGTCAAAACCGCATTGCCCTATATATTAATAATTAATGATTAATTTGGGGAACTCTGACATCTTTAAAATCTTGATTCTTTGTGAAAACAGTATAGAGTTTTCCAATTGTTTAATTCTCCTCTTATGTCTCTTAGTAAATGTTTTATAGAATTTTTTAGGTGGATCTTCCAGATTTCATTTTAACTTTGAATTTATGTATATGTATTTTGTGAGAAATCCCCTTACTGAACTCTGTTTCTATTATTAGTTCTCAGGACTTTACAGTCAAGTCTTTTAAACTTTAGGTAACTACTACTGCTACTTAAAAATAATTATATTTCTAATACTTTTACAATTTCCTTTTCTTATATCATTTCACTGGATACAAATTACAAGGCAAAACTAAAAAGTAATATTGATAATGCTTACTTGTATTATTAACAATAGGCATATAATATTTGTGACAGGGGTGTCAAATCTCTACTTCCCCAGACCAACATGCCGTAGGCCAGCCTCAAAGCTAAAAATCTTAGAATGGAAACTATTTCATTTTCTATCCTGCTAGATATCCAGTGGTCCTCTTAGGATTTATCAGCATCTTGGGATGTATCACAGAAGCATCTTCCCTGGAAAACTAAATCAACTATTATCATAAATTTTTAAAACAAGCTTGTCCAACCTGCAGCCTAGCACAGCTTTGAATGTGGCTCAATACAAATTCATAAACTTTCTTAAAACATTACGAAAATTATGCACAGACCTTTTTTAAGCTCCTCAGCTATTGTTAGTGTCAGTGTCTTTTATGTGTGGCCCAAGATGATTCTTTTTCCTGTGTGGCCCAGGGAAGCCAAAAGGTTGGGCACTGCTTAAAGTGACAAAATGCCACAAAATTACCTCAAACCATAATTCAACGACTATCAGGAAAGGCACAGGCAACATGACTTTGATCCTCAGAAGGTCTAGTTAGATGAGTTCTGAAGACACATTCCATCTATGACCTGGTCAGGTAAGCCAGAGAGATTCAGTTATTTGGAATCTCTCAGAATAACCCTCATCATAGTGCTTTTCTTCCAGTCCACTGGTATCAGCTATTTTCCAAAACCATGGATTTACTATGAGACCATTCGGTGTTAAGACTTGGAAATGTAAACCTCTAAATCTAAGGCCCTTTCTCCTAAGCTTAGCTCTTCTGGGCTCTCATGATGCAAAATCTAATATCACACTCTTCTGGACAGTCTTATAACAGTCCTTTCCTTGTAAATTGCCTTAAGCTACCATGTCTATACATTCATCATTCAAACTGAAATTATCCTCAATAGTTTAATGATCAAGAGGGGAAATAAACCCAAGCTTAATTTGTATTTCTAGGTACCGTGTAAAGCAATTTATTTACCTTATAAGATATAATCTTCACCACAATCCCATAAAGTAAATTTGCTTATTTATCTTCATGTTACAGATGGAAATTGAGACATACAGAGGTAAAATATGCTCTTAAATATTACTCTATATTTCTTTTAGTTTTTGATATTTGGCTCAAATATTAGCTTTGGGTTAAAAATAGTTTTTATCACATTAAATATAAGTATATCTTTCTAGTCCTACTTTACAAAAAAGTTTTCTTCATACTTAAAGTTGAATTTCTCAAATGCCTTTTTAGCATCATTTGAAATGATCACATAATTTTTCCCCTTTCTTTGATCTCATGATATGATGAATTGTTTTAATAAATTTTCTACTTTTAACATTGCTTTGCATGTCTGTGATAAAGCCAGTACGTTCATAGTGTATTAGGATTTAAATATAATGTTGTATTTGAGTTGCCATTATTTATTTAGGATTTTTGAATCTTTATTCTTAAGTGTGCTAGCCATTTTGCAATTCATAAAATGAGAGATCAATCCATCTTTTTCTAAACTTAATAAAATGTTCATAATATATTATTATTCTAATACAGTCTGTATTTCAGTTGCTATTATTTATTTAGGGTTTTCACATCTTTATTCTTATGTGAACTGGCAATATTTTGCAATTCACAAAATGAATTGGGGATCAATTCATCTCTTTCTAAGCTTAATAACATTTAAAATAATATAGGAATTGCTTTTTTCTTGAAGGATTGAAGAAAATCACCCTTAAAATATTATTAGCTTGGTATACTTTTCAGAGTTAGGTCTTTAAAAAATAGTCTCAATTTAATCCATAATTATTCAAATTTTTCTATCACCTCTTGAATTATTTTTAGAAATTCATATTATCCTAGTAAATTGATCATTTGTTAGGTTTGTCAAATTAATTAGAATGAAAAATTATTCGTGAAATCCATTTATCGTATTCTGTCTCCTCTATCTGATCTTAGAACCATTTTCTCTATTAATTGCCCTCATTGTTGACCATCTGCTCTAAGCCTGACACTGCTCAGAGCACTGGATAATTAATGATGAACAAACATATCTAGTTTCAGGCCATCTAGGATCTCATACAGTCTAATGGGGAAGACCAATGGGAAACAAGTAAGCAAACAAGTAAGTACTTACAAATAGTAATGAATGACATCAAGGTAACAAAATACAGTAATAGAAAATAATTAGGGTAGCACTTTAGGACTAAGAAGAGTTCAAACTTAGAGAAATCTGGGAACACCTCACTGCGGGGTAACATTTAAATCCAAACCTAGAAGATTAGGAAGGACTAGCTTTACAGAGGAATAAAAGGAAAAAAAAAAATCCCAAAAGATTCCAAGGTGGGACAAAATCTGCTATGCTTGGGGAATTGAAAAAAATACAAGATAGTTGAAACACAGAGAGTGAGGTGAGGAGGGCCTTGAGAAGATTTTGGAGAGTGGGCAAGTAATGAAGCATTTGGGTCTTTCGATGGTTACAGTAAAGTTCTATAAAGGAGGCAGCTATGACAATCAAAAGACGAATCTGTTGCTGGGTTTGCAAAGTTCTTTATGTAAAATGGCAAATAATTCAGCCATTCATATCCAAGATTGGGAGAACTTGTAATAAGCATTTTGTGGATTACAGTAAACAGTTTAGATACATTTTTAAATTATTAGACTTTACCTGTTAGAAGGTTTTGGTTTATCCAAAAATGGAACAGAAAGTATATAAAGCTCCCATATAACAACTTTCCTTCCCACCCTCTTCACTCCCCATTTCACCACCACCCCCATCCACAGTTACATTGAGGATCACTCTTGATATTTTACATTTTATTGGTTTTGAGAAACATATAATGTCATGTGTCAACATTATAGAAGCATGCAAAATAATTCCGCCACCTTAAAATTCCCCTATGCTTCACTACCTATTTCTCCATCTCTCCTTCCCTGCAAGCCCTTTGCAACCACTGACCTTTCTACTGTCTCCAAAGTTCTGCGTTTTCCAGAATGTCATATGTTGGAATCACACAATATGCAGCCTTTTTATATTGGCTTCTTTGACTTAGCAGTAAGCATTTAAGTTTTCTCCAAGTTTTTCTATGGCTTGATAACTCCTTTCTTTCTTTCTTTCTTTCTTTTCTTCTTTTTTTCTTATTGAAATAAATTCCATTGTCTGCATGTACCATGGTTTACTTGGTTGCTTCCAAGTTTTGGCAGTTATGAAAGAAGCTGCTATAAATATTCATATGCAGAATTTTGTGTAAACTGCACTGGCAACCCATCAGAGAATTTCAAATATGTGTGATTAAAAAGATGGCCCTCTGTTACTGCTATGTGGAAAATAGTGTAGAGGAGGCCCATGTTGTAGGCAAGAGACAGCTTAGCCCTGGGTGGGGCTAAGAAGCTGAGAGAAGAGAAGGCATTGGGTTATATAATAGAGAAGGAGAATCAATAGGATTTGCTTAAGAGAGGGAAGTAAAAAGGCAAAACAACAGAGATGGATTGCTGGCCTGTGAATCTAAAAGACAGCACTATCATTTATTGAGATATGGAGGAACGAGATCGTGTTTGAGGGGAAAGAGCAATTAAGAGTTCAAATTCGCATGTATTAAAGATGAACTATGAGGCCTATCTAGAAAAGCATCCAGCTATAAATGCCTCTACTTTTTATATTACATGGTTGGATACTTTCTGGACAACTCTCGTTTGTATGCTATCTCTAAAAAGATATACAAAATAGAGAAATCGATAACACAAATGTCAAAGGATGCATATGGCATTGGAACATAGTTTGGAAATTATAAGTGAATACCATTCAAAGCCATGGAAGAAGAAGGCTAAGGATCAACTGTGGGGAGTTCCAGTATTTGGAGGTTATAGTATAGAAGAAAAGTAACTTTCAAAGGAAACAAAGGGTATCCAGGAAGCTAGAAGGAAACCTAGTGTGAGAGCATCATAAAAGCCAAATAAAAATGTAGGGAAGAAGATTCAGTCACTAACTGCAAACTGTGTGTATCTGAGTGTTTTTTTCTCATTTATATTTACCACGTTAGTTAGAGGCTATCAATGTTTTTTCTTAGAGAATAGTTCTTGAACTTACTTCCACTATTTTTTCTTTTATAGGCATTAATTTTTAAATTTATTCTCAGTAATTCCTTCTGCTATTGTTTTATTTTCATCTACTCCATGCATTAAATTTTTTAATCAGTAGACATTGTTTAATAACTAAATAATTTAAACAAATAATTTTCTTCTTCATCATTATCTTTGTCATTTACTAGAAAACATTTTGTGAACTACTCTCATTATCATTACTTTCTAATTAGTGTGTAATTTCATTTTTTACTTACTTCTTGATCATAACATTTAAGAGAATGTCTTAAATGCTGAAATTTTCTTTTGTGTGTTTTATTTATATTCTGTATTGTCTATATTGCTAATATTTACATTGCATTTTGACCAGTTTACAGTCTTTAAAAATTTGTGATTTGGGGAATTTATTGAAATGATGTATAACACATTATCAATTTTGTAAAAATATTAGGCCTTCCCAGCCAGGGAGCTACCCACATACCAAAAAGCAAAAAAAAAAAAAATAAATAAATAAATATAAAAAATAAAAAATATTAGGCCAACCCAAATGAAAATGTATTTTATTTATGTAGTTTGTTGAGTTAGATATGTTTCTATGAAATCAATATTGTTGTATTATTCATCCTCTATTTTCTTAGTTGTATTTTTCTTATTGCATCTGTCAATAACTAAAAGTAATACGGTAATATTTGTGTTACCATCATGATTATATCAACATCTCCTTGTATTTCTAATAGTTTTTATTTCCATTTTAAGCTATACATTATTCATTAAATAAAGTTCATGACATCCATACTTTACTGAAGATTATATCATTTTTCAATGTAAAATAATAAGGCTTTGTGGTTATTTGCCTTGCATTTACACTCATTTAATCAAATAATGTCTTGAAATCTGCACTAATATTAATTTAATACCAACTGCTTTATTCTTTGGCATTTGCCCATTAACTTGACACAGCCATTACACTTTAGCTATTCTTTATAATTTAATTTTAAATAAAAGTTTTTATGTAAACCATAGAGCTCATTTTTTTTTCTATCCTGGTTATATTTTAGTAGCAATATTTGACCTGGTTTAATCTATTTTTTTGAATAATAAATAAAAGATTATTTTGTTTTATGCTTTCCATTTTTATGCTTTTTTGATATTTCTAAAATCTTTTTTTAATGCCTTGTAAGTTATATATCCCTTTTCAAGTAAAAGGTTTTCCTAGCTACAGTTGAACATTATCCTCTAATTATCGATATATGTTTAGTCTCTTATGTTAAAGGAAATTAATTCCTTTTAGGTTTTTGTAACCATTTTCTGTTTTAGTTTATATAATTGACACTCTGGACTAAATTTTTTTTCACATTTTATATCTTGCCTTTCAATAATTATTGATGATTTTCATATTCTCATTTATGCCTCTTTATAACAAATAATCTTATTTAGTGATAAATTTACATAGTTTTAAATTTACTGCTTGTCTTCCTCAAACTGTGACCACCTTATAATTGTTTTCAATTCATCTCCCAAGTGGCTACTGTCTTTGGTTAATTTCCCCCCTTCCCATGAATGTATGTGACTGAATTACTCTTTCAGCCATTGCCTATCTGATATTTTTTGTTTGTTTCCCCCATGAATGATGATTGTGAAATTATTGGATTAGAAACTCTATTTCATGAAACTTGTATTATTTCACAATCTGCTATCACTAACACTATTCATTGTAGAGGAAAAGGCTGAAAGTTCTTTTTGTATTATTTCCGATGAGATGCTTGGAAGACTTATCTTTAAACTTACATTTAATCACTTCTTCAGAATATGCCTATAAGTTTCTCACACTGAATTCATTTGTCTGGTTTATAATGAGTCCTTCTGTTTCAGGGAGAGGCTTTTCACTGGTCAGAACCGTTTTCATATTTTATAGATATTGTATTTTCTGTTACATTTATTCTGATCTCCATACGTATAACCATCTCTGTTGATATTTCTACCTTTTAAATTTGTTTCTCTGTATTCCAGTTGAGCTTCTCAAGTTCTCCACACCGCTCTTTTTGTTTTCTATGATATTATTTCTAGGGTTATAGTTTATTTTTTTAACTTTTTAAAAATTCACCTTACTTGGCTCCCTGTTTAATTTTTCCTACATCTTCTTCCCAGTTCTTCATGCCAACATGTAATTTTTTTTCTCATCTTTAATATTTAATACTGAAGATCTTATGACTTCATTGTAAGTACAAACAAGTACCTACAATTACATCAGTAGACAATATTTTTAAATTGTGTTCTCTTCCTTAGCATTCAGGATTCATGTTTTACTCTTAAGGTGAAAAAAAATCTTTCCATAGATACTTATTCCTTTTCCAAATACAGTTTATTTTTCTCAGTTAGTTTAGTGGGTGTTTGGGTGTTGAAAAGGACAGATGATTGTAATATCTTACTGAAAATTATAGAATCATTAAAAAATATAATAAAAACTGAAATAATTGTATGTAAAAAGTAAACAAACATTAAGCTAAATTAGGTTGTATTTCTATATTATCTATATATAAATGCTTGGTTTTAATCACACATTTTATATTACTGGATTTTCATAGATCTGATTTTTCAATTAGAATCTTAGAAGATATTATGTAAAATCAGTAAACTTTTATTACATTTAATAGTTTTTGTCTTCCCAAGATTTGGGGGTGTTGACATTGTTTTACCTAGAAAATCAACCTGTTAAAATCACAACATCATTAGAATACAGAGAGGGAGCTCTTTTCAAACTGTTTCACAGATGGATAAAGGGAGGCTCAACTGATCAGTTGCTCAAGAGAACGTAAGTCAATAGAGAAGCCAGGTTTAGAATTTACAAAGCCTACCAATTCATAGTTACAAACAAAAATCAATAAAGAAATTTAGTGATTTAAAACTTAAAACACTATTGTGCTATCTTTAAAAGTTGAAAACAAAATATCGATTCATAACTTTCCCCCTTTTTCTGTACTCCTGTCAAATAATGAGATTGTTATTTTTCTAGCAACAACACATTCAGAAATGGGAAATGCTGAACTGCATTAGTCAAGAAAATTCAATTGAAAATCACACATTAATTCTGTCAATTTGTTCAAAATAATAATGCTTTTGAGTATTATGCATCATGTAAAACAGACCGTCTCTAAAGTGTGATATGTGCAAGGAAGTCCCTTCAGCGTTCAGTAATGAACAAAGCAGTATGTAGTAACAATAATTCCAGCAATAAGTGGAGTAATTAGAACGTGCTTGCCAATAACTGACACATAATTACGACAATCACATAAAAACTGAATGAAAAATAAAAAAAAGAAGAGAATAGAGGTCTGATCTTCATATTAAAAAGAAATAAAATAATAAGGTGAATCTCATGCAGATGGAAACTCTCCTTATTCCAAATGCGCACAGGCAGCTCAGAGCAGCCTATACACAGCCGTTAGTGGCTGGTTAACCGCTCAGTGTCCTGGGTATGAAACCTTTTGCTCCCTGGCTCTGGGGAGACACAAGTCTTGGGGGACAGGGTTGGCTGGTTGGCTTTCTATTCATCAACAGAATTTTTTTGCTCTAAGGCACATGATCTGTGCATGCCAATTCAGGATAAATTACTTCCACGGGTGATCAAGCTGTTCCTCATCTTCTTTGAGATCAAAGAAAGAAAGAACTTAAACATGAACATGTGGGACCTTAAGGGGCAAAGAATCACTCTGACAGGGAGTTGTCTGATCACAGGAATGGGTTACCAAATTAGATTGTGACACTGGAGACATATTAACTGAATTAAATAGAACTTCATGAGGGTAGTAGTATATTCAGAAATGATCTTAATTTAATACTGTTGGCCAAAAGACCACAGTTCTAACATATGCTGCTTAAAGAGGGTAAGTGTTCTACTGATGGGCACTACATTAAAAATAAGTAATTGCTCTGGGAAAGTAAAAAAAAAAAAAAAAGACCAAGAGCTTTAAAACTTGCAATGGTGAGAAATGATGTATTTTAACATCTTGCTACTCAGAGTGTGGTCTGCAAACCAGCAGCTTCAACATTTACTGGGAGTTATTTAGAAATACAGAAGAGAATCTCAGGCCTCACCTCACAACTGCTAAATCAGAATCTGCATTTTAATAAGATCTCCAAGAGATTTATTTGTATGACATTAAAGTTTAAGATGCACAAATTTAACGAACTAATAGGCTGCTAGAGAGGAAGAGATCTTGGAAAACGTCTTACCTTATACAACTTTTAAAATTTGAAAACTCACCACAGTGGCATGGCTAAGAGACAGTAAATGTCCAAAATCAGTTAATGTTAGAGTAACATCTGGATTTTTTTTTTAATTCATTTTTATTGTTAGACTTATTGGGGTGACATCTGTTAGCAAGGATTACATAGGTTTCAGTGAGAATGGCTATTATCAACAAGACAAGGAATAACAAGTGCTGGAGAGGATGTGGAGAGAAAGGAACTCTGGTACACTGCTGGTGGGAGTGCAAACTGGTACAACCACTGTGGAAGGCAGTGTGGAGGTTCCTCAGAAAATTGGGAATGGAGCTACCATTTGACATCTGGATTCTTGACCAGTTCTCCGTCCATGGCCTATGCTGTCACCTAGGAACGGCCAAATAACCAATAAAATAAAATGACTGCTCAATTAATTTGTTTCCTAACTTCTCCTTATTCACTTTTATACTAGTATTCTGCTATTGGACATGATATTTTTTTAAATTCCTCATAAGTGAATCCCTTGTCAAAAATAAACTCTTTAATAGAACAGGTTAGCTGAATGCCCAGGTTACATATTTAAAAGATCTTTTCTCTTCCAGCATTACTGATGCAATCAAACATACTGTGAGAGATTCCTGGAAATAATTAAACGTGTTTGATGTTAGATTGATAATTCTGGTGGAGGGGGTGAGGGATATTGGAGGAGGAAGACAGGAAAACCAGCGAAGGTAAGGGGAGAAAGCAGGAGTGGGGTGGTGGCAAGGCTGTGGCATGCCTGTCTGACATCACTAGCTTAACATTTGTATTTCAGTCCATCGCCTGACTAATAACACCATGTAGTGAAATAAAGCACCCATTCTGGAGGTAATTGTTATGTGGTGGAATATAAACAAGCCCCATTCTGCAGTATATTTACCACAGTGCATATTTACGAGTTGGGTTTAATTAAAAGTCGGGAATACTAGAGCTATTTTTTAACTAGATGCCTATTATCTAGTGTCAAATGCTTGGTTTTAATCACGCATTTTATATCATCGTGACCTAGATCACTGCCTGTGACATATGAGATAGTGTGTTGTCTTTCCTGAGAAGATGTAGCAGGGCTTGATGGATGTTTTCTCATTCCTAACCTCATTACTACCAGCTTCCCATCCATCTAATAAAATGCTATGATAGAGAGTGGGAAGGTGCTATAAATCATAATATTCCAGCCGCTTCCAGCAGATTCATTAGAAATGCTGACTATATATCTCACAAACAGAAAGTCAACACACAAAGTAGGTTGCTGCTTCTCCTTGAGATCAAGAAACCCCGTTCCTTGACTCTCCAGCAAAACAAAGTTTCCTTTTAAATGGCAAAAACTGTCATTTAATGAATGACTGCATAGCCTTCTGTCTTAACATGATTTATCCAAGATAGGGTTGATAGATACTAGTTTTGGTCTTGTTATACACAATCTGATCATTATTTCCTAATTTAAAGAGCTGTCAATTTCTAAGTGTCAAGTAAACAGATTCAGTTAAAATATATTAAATCTTAGAGTTTTTGTCATTATTGTTTTGCCTTGACAAAGAAAAGTGCTGTGTCTCCTTATGGTTTAGAATTCAGGGTGTCCAACCATTTGGCTTCCCTGGGCCACAGTGGAGGAATAATTGTCTTGGGCCACCCATAAAATACACCACCACTAAAGAGAGCTAATGAGCTAAACAAAACAAAACAAAACAAACAACAACCAAAAAAAGGTCTGTGAATAATTTTTGCAATGTTTTAAGAAAGTTTACAAATTTGTTTTAAGAAAGTTTACAAATTTGGGCTACACTCAAAGTCATCCTGGGCAGCATATAACCCATGGGCCACAGGTTGGACAAGCTTGGAGATCAAAGTTATTAAAGAGATAAGTGAGAACTCTGATATTAGCACTTCTTCAGGTAATCAGGGACAAAACCTTAGTGACATCCTTGACTCTTCCCTCTTCAACCATTCATTTGTTCATTTATTCAACAAACACATTATGAGGATCTACTGTAGGCTAAGTACTGGTATAGATGCTGGGTTACAACCATAAATCAGACATGGCCTTCCTTCAAGAACCTTACACATTAAATGCAAAAATAGAGTACAATGGCAACATATAAGAGAAAGTCTTAATCCAGTGTGGGCAGGGTAATGGTGATTAAGGAAGGCTTCCTGGAGGATGTGAAACTTAAGCTCATCAGACAAGAGAACAGAGAAACTGTGTTCTAGAAAGGAAAACTCAGAATGTAAAAAGACAATAATGCAAATTTAGCATAGCTGAGACCAAGAGGCACAGGGAGTTCTGAGGGAGAAAGTAGTTTAGAAGTAATAAAGACCAGACCTATGAAGAGTCCTATAGTCTTTATGAATAAATTTAAGTGATTCTGGGAGCAATAGGAAACTATTAAACACTTTTAAGCAGACGAGTGACTGGTGGCTTTTGCATTTAGAATGATCACTCTCAAAACACAAGGTGGGGAACAGGTGGTGGGGGGATGGCACAAAGATTAAGTCAGGGAAACTAGCAAGAAGGCAGCAGCCTTTAACAGAATGAGATGTGAGAATAAAGAAAGCTGGAAGTAGTTGAGAACTATTTATGAGGTGGAGATGATAGGACTAGTGATTGATTTGGTAACTCCAATCTATTCTATTCATTCTTTTTTCAAATTGAGCCTTATTCAGCTATTCTCATTTGTTCCCACAGCTGCTATAGGCTCCTTCCAATGTGATAAGCTCTGGTTTGTTCCATAACTGACATCCAGGTCTAGGCTGATCTCTCTGGTTTCCAATCCATGTTGTATATCCTAATAAATCCTCATTGGCTTTTTCTCTGTTCTAAAATCTCCAGTGTGTCATTTAACTGATCCCCACTGTCTACAGCAACAGTCCTCAAATTTCAGTAAATAACTGAATCACTGGGTTGCTGGGGTGAAGCCCTTGTGGAAAATGCAGAATCCCTACTCCTATCAAAATAAAATGTCAAATTTAGATATGGCAAGGTATCCAAAAGGAACTCTTTTTAACAAATATTCCAGATACTAAAATAGAAAATATACTTTGAAATAAAGTTCAGAGCTATGGACTGGAATTCATGAACCTCTACAATTTTCACACCGCCATACTATCCTGAGGTCCTTTGCAAGTTATATCTCCCTTTCTGTTGTCCTTTGGCTTGGTTTCTTGCTGTAAAAATGACTATGCTATAATCATTCCCATACTCATACATCAGTCAGGTTGACTGCTTGTCTAAATTTGGTCAATGTAAGAGAGCTCACTTTCCACCTCTGTAAAGAATAGAAAACAGATTTAATTATCTAAATTCCATTACAACCTTACTATTCTATGACTCATTTTAAATCCCATCTCTTCACGAGCCCGCCACTAATCACTCCTGCCTTCATTGACTCCTCTTTTTTAACTTGATCAGTCCGTCTTAGTTTTTCACTTAGTTATATGAACTATTTTATAGCTTACTGAAGGCAGTATGGAGTTGAGATTAAGAGCATGGAAACAGGAATCAAATAACTCAAATTGGATCCAGGCTTGAACCTTTACAACCTGTGTGATATGAGGCAGTTGCCTTCTTTCAAAACCTCAGCTTCCTTACCTGTAAAATGGGGATAATGAAATTTCTGCCATGTAGAATTGTTGCAAAGATTAAGAGATAATCCACTTAGAGCAATTAGTACAGTGCTAGTAACTCATTAAGGTGTTCTGTAAAAGTTAATAGAAACTGTTGACAGCCTTGCCTCTGCTTACAACGCATTTGTAAGCAATTTGAAGACAGAGATAGAATCTTCTTTTATATAATTAACCACTTCCCCCACTCCAGACCCTGACATAGGATAGCATCACTTCAGGGATGTCCATGTACAGATATTTATGGTACTCTAAAACAAAAATAAGTGAGTATAGCAGAAATGAGTCTCATACACAAACTCAGGTATTCCAGAATTGTCACATGCACAGTTTTCTTTAAATCATTTTACGTGTGACTTCAGTTTCATCGTACTACACTGAAGGAAATTCAAGTCAAGAGGAATTGATTTGCCTGAACACAGAAGGATCAAAGTACAAAATAAAGGGGATGCTGAGATAGTGACAGCATATTTTTTTCTTGAGTCAGACAAGACCTTTTTCTTTATAGTTTTGGCATTGAGAAAAAGAATGGGACTTTGGTCAAAGTTAGGATTCATTCTGTCTCCTTTCCAAATTTCAGAAAACTTTCTGATGGTTACAATGAGAGTACCATCCATGCAGGCAAAGCACATCTTGCCTCTTAAAAGAACAAAGGCTCAGAGAGGCCATAAAAATTGCTCATAAGTCTTCTTAGACATCAAAGGACTCTTACCAACAACATACAGATGACTTAGTGAAAGTAAATCGGGAACATATGGATCGAGATTCTCTTGAAATACACATGGGTTTAAAAACTAGGTGAGACAGGAACTGCTTAGGGCCAAATGCATTGTGGATTTTCTAAACACATGTGTGTGGCTATCACCACTAACACCCCCCAGCCACCTACCCTGACATACATACAGACAAACATTCACTAACTGCATGAACTGAAGACCTAGAAACAGTGAAACTCCTAGAGACCACACATCACGGGAGATTCATAGCTATTTACCCAAGATTAGATTAATTCAACAAACGATTTTCTAATGTTTTCAGAAAAGGAAAAAAGAAAGAAAAATTCCATTGATGATTCAAGATAAACAATAACAGACATTTGATTCTGATTTCAAAAATAAATACATATCTACTTTGTTGGCCTCAATTATCTATAAAATGTAGGAAATGGATTGCTTGATCTCAGAAATGCTCAAAAACGCCTTTACACTCTGACCAGCTTTTTCATCTACTAATCTTCGTTGTCCTTCCTTTTCTAATTTGGACATATGTAAAATTTTATAGCAATAATAACAAAACCTGAAAGTTGAGCTTTAAAATATCCCACATGGATGCCTGGCCCCAGAAAAAATTCAAGGCAGGTAAAAATGAGTTTCAAGTATCTACTCACTCAGTTTTTCTGTCCCTCCTTTCCCTCTGGAATACCACCAGAAAGCACCTCTGCCCTGAGGCTCACTTTTGTAGCCTAAAGCAGCCCATTGGAGAACTCATACTAGGGCTGATCTACAACCTATGATCATCTCTTTCATAAATAGAAAGTAGTGTGGGCTTTAAAGAAAAGCTGATTAATCACAATCAAGAAACCTAAAGTGTTAAGTCTAAAATTATAAGACTAGATATTGGGAGGAGTGAGGTAACATAATTCATTATGTATTTAAATCCTAATTAATAAAATGAGAGAAAAAGTTCCTATGAGTATCATTAATAACAGATGGATTAAATATCTACTGAAAACTTCTTTCTGAAGCCAGTTTTCTCATTCTTTATTCCCTGCTATCCTGAACCTGAAACAATTCATTCTGGAAAAGCCTGTTTGTCTTCTGATAGAAGAAGTAAAGATATTTATGTGCTAAAACTATTATTCAGCTGGTCTCTATCTCTGTTGTAACTATTGTGATATGGTCACGATTATTTCACAATCATTGTTTCCAGAATGTATGTGAAGTAGATAATGACTGTGATCTGCATCTGAAATAGAGGTCTAAATTCTCTCCAAAAGCCATTGATAATCATCAATCCTTAATGTAGGACTTAGTTTTGAGTGAATAGCATAAGTGAACCCAGATACAGGGCTGACATCAAAACCCTTGACTCTACCAAGATGCATGACCTACAGTGATTCTTCCTTCCACCTGAGAAAACTGCTTCTAACATATGGATCCCAATTGCTGTGGATGAAATTTCATAATATAAATATCCTAATCTACTTGAAATAATCTTTTCTGTCACATTGACCAACCAGACCCTGCTAGTTTCTCCTACTATCTATGCTCCCACATACCTGGTATTTCCTTATCATAACAACAAAGACTGTAAGATCTGAAATGGGAGATATCATGCTTATCTTGCTCTCAATTGTATTTTCAGAACCTAGATAGGGCATGCCATAAATAATTAACATTTGCTGAATACATGCATATGTGAATGACTATTATTTCTGAACTCTGTAACCTAAATCAGTGCTGAGTAACTTCCATTGATTCTCCACACAATCTACCCATCTCTGTCCCCCTGGTTTAAAAACACCATAAGTTGGTCCCTTCATGACTTCAAAGGACATTTAAAAGCAGGTACTTGCTCCATGTCTGTATCTGATTTGAGAGCAGCATTAATTCTATATCACAGATGGCAAGGATGAGGAAAAAGCTTCTATATCTGGTCTCCCAAAAAACAAATTTAATTCCTGAATAATAAGGATGAAGATGAGCACTCAGGAAATCCTCACTTTCAATTCCATTTGTAATTCCTTATAAGGAAAAGATCTTAAAATGCTCCTACAGAACCCAAAAACTTCATGGATATGCTATGTCGATGTAACTTTGTAGACACACAAGAAAAATTAGACTCCAACAATGAAAATTTAAAGAATCATTCAAAGAAAGAACCACATTGCAAATAAAGAAGAACCACATTGCAGCATCAAGGTGATTCCGGTGGAGTTTATTAAACCCTGCTCTATTGACATTCTATTGCATGTTATGTCAGAAGCACAGAGCTGAATAATAAAATTAGTATCCTTATATAAAAAATATAATCCAGATAAAAATTCCAAAGTGTACATGAAGAATTATTTCGAAGTTCCCATTAACCTATTTCTTTACAAATCAATTGGCCAAGGATAAAGATATTGCCACGTTCTTACTCATTTTTTAATAAGTTCATGGAGGAAAACACAAGATAAGTTTGTTATTTGTAAAAACACTGCACACAGTTACAATAAAGAAAAAGAGTATTTTCAGCATTTAGACCCATTTTTGCATGACATCAATATGAAAATTGGTGTGACATCTACACTGAGAGTACAAAAAATGGCACCAAAAAACCATTCAGCCACTACGGATTCTCTTTAAAAGGTCACTAAAATTTGTTCAAATATGTGTTGTATAAATTAGTC
The DNA here is from genome assembly GCA_004026885.1 of Lyroderma lyra. NCBI lineage: Eukaryota > Metazoa > Chordata > Mammalia > Chiroptera > Megadermatidae > Lyroderma > Lyroderma lyra. The sequence continues at coordinate 117,812 of PVJL010003462.1, read as the reverse complement.
CCAATGCTGAAAAGACGTCAGGGTCTTTCAAAACAGAATTGGACAAGCCACACAAATTAGTTTGAGGGTGAACTGATAAAATTTGCCTCCATTTTAATATTTTTTGTTCCATAAGACATATCTGGATATAACTGGTTCTGTAGTCACATGATATCTCCCTCCATCCTTCTTGACCTTGCACACAGAGATGCTTATATTTTTCACCCAGTGCACATCGAAATGGAAGAGTGTTCAGACGTTTGGTTTAAACACCGTGTTGTCGTTGAATTCTTAACAGTGGGAAAGCTTCCTCCAATTAAAATTTACAGATGAATGCAAACTGTTTATGGTGATCAGTGTGTTGATATGAGTATAATAAGACACTAGGTAAGGTGGTTCATTGGCAACGAAGGGGTGAAATCAGCAGTGAGAAAATGACTTCAAAAATAAAATACTGATTTTTTTTATTGGGGTGACATCTGTTAGCAAGGATTACATAGGTTTCAGGCATACAACTGATTTTTTTTAAAGCACGGATTTCAAAACTAGTCGAGTTGGCAGAAGTGTATTGAAGTGTGTGGTGATTTGGTAGAAAAATAATTATGCAGCTTTGAAAATAAATGATGCAGGTATATTTCTTTTTATTTTATTAAAATATATTTTCCCATTCATTTTCTATTTCAATGGAGGCAAAATTTAGCATCCCACTTTCGTATACACGCTCTTTATATTTCCTAGTTTGGAAACTGTTTGCAATTATAGTGGCAGAAAGAAGCATAATTTACTTTCATACTAAACTTTATTAACTTTTCTGGACCAAATCAAGAATATTTGCAACATGAATATTTCAAATGAGAATACATTTTTGTTTCTTTCTTAATAAAATAAACCTTATTAACTAAATATATTTGGAACGTAATATGATTCTACTACCTGATAGCTTTCATATAGGGAAAAAGTTCAGTTTGGTATGTTATAGCCTCACAGTGTTCACAACTACAGATATATTGTCAGTAATGAAGCAAGCTAAATCTTTGCACTTAATATGCTAAGCAAAATAACTTAAGAAATTTGAATGGTTAAGAATTTGTGAATGTCTGATAAACATGAGCCCTACATTATCTAAAATGTATTAAGTTATCATTTTAAACTTTTTTGATGACATAAACACCATTGAAAAAGTATTTTTCTATAAAAAGCTGAATATTTAGATGGATGAGTATGAACTTCCTCTTAAGTGGATACTTACCAATGACAGTGCATGAGTTTTTATTGATTGACATTGATTTAACTCCATGAAGTGGGAAGGCCTGGGTATAAACCCAAAGCCCTAAAACTAGCTTCTACATTAACATTAGTGTTTTCCCAAACTAATTTGACTACAGAACTCCTTTTTATATGGAGCATTAAATAACTTTCATTAGAACTTCATTGTTTTGTAAACACTCAAATCATACAGTGCTCTAATGAATAATATAAATTATATGCTTTCATACACATAATCTAATTTCAGTCTCAAAAAACCTATCTATTATTATCTCCCTTGTACAAATGAGAAAAGCCTAAGATCTAGATGGGTTAATGGTTACTGGTAGACTCAGAAAGTAAACTCAAGCTTCTGATCTTAAGACCCAAATTCTTAAGTAAATCAACTTGTTTTTTTCAGAAAATATATTTTCAAATAAAACATAAAAATTTAGTATGCAGTTTTTCTCTTTTTATCCATGAAAGCCCTTAAAAAGATTTTTTATCTTATTAAAATGACTCATACCACATATATAGTTCTATGAAAACTAGTAAATTTTACAAAACTTTTAGACAACTTTGAATTCCATGGTTACTATGGAGATAGTGAAGCTTGCTGTCACTTTAATGTACTATGCTGTCTACAGTATTACTGATAGGTACCTGAGATGGCCTAATAAATTTTAAGCTTTTATGTGTCTTCTATATTTCACAGCATACAATCACGATTTATAATGATATGATATATTGTTATAAAAATGTCAGCTAGAAAAGCCTAAATGTATTTTAAAGATTTGTGGTCATTAACTATACTGTAGGAAAAACAAAAAGTCTTCAAAAGAATGTTGAGTTATGATTTGGGTTTTTTTTTTAAGCTAGTAATAATTTTTGAGTATTTAGCATGTACCCAACATTACTCTAAGTAATTTATAAATACTAATTCATAACTACTTAGAACAACCCTTGGGGATAAGTACCTTATTATTTATCCTACTTGACAAATAGGGGCACAAGAACATTAAGTAAGTTGCTCTACTTACACAGCTTTTGAGTTTCAATACCAAGCTTTGAACCTATGAAATCTTTCTTCATAAGCTATATTATCAATATTATGTCATACAGACACACTTAAAGACTCCATGCCATCCTAGACTTACCTACCACAGGGTGGTTCCATGTATTGGCCCATCAGAAATTGTTGAGTTTTTAATTCCAATGTAATCACCAAAGAAAAGTATTTCCAAAACTTCTAAATAATCATTGTCAGATAAAATATCATTTAATCTTGTGCCTACATTTTACATAATTCCTTCCAACAGACCTGACCCAAACTATCTTAGGTAGAATTTTAATTTTCTGAGCTCTCTCTGACATTTTGTTTTAAGGGTTTCTTAAAATTTTCATTTACTGAAATAAAATTTTCAAGTGAATAATTAGAAGTTGCATATTGAGGATGTAGGGACAGTGAACAAGAGAGAGACAGAAAGAAAGAGAAAATATAGATTCCCAGACTGAACTAGAAAATTTTAGCAAGTTAGAATGCTATTTTCTTGCTAAACTAAAGCAATTGACATTACTCTGAACAGAGATCCGTCTTCATTTGTCTAACAGATGTTCTCCTGAAAGAGTTACATGTCAGTTTAAGATACGTGAAAACACTTATTAACTGACAATACGTTTTTTGTTTGGTTTCCCATTGATTCAAGCTTCAAAGGTGCTCCACCTCCTTTCTGACTGATTAAGTAGCCAACAAACCTTAAACCTGGAAGTACAGTAGTAAACCCTCTTTCTAAATCAAAGCAGCCTTTAAAAAGAATGATAATGTGTTTAATGGGACAAGGAGGGAATAAGCAGCAACTTCTTTTCTTGATGAGAATCCTATGGCCTTATAACACAGCATGTATGGAAAAGGAGACTGCTAATAGAGATGTTTGGGAAAAATGAAGTCTTTCAAAAACATGGAAGAGAATACTGATAGAAAGACTCCGGACATTAATCCCTGACTCCAAAAACTCTTTATTAAACCTACACTAATATTGAAGTAAATAGGCACAGCTGCAATAGAAAAGTCAATAAAGAGGAACAACGTGAATGTCAGGGTGGTGACAGCAGCTGTGCAATGACATCACACCAAAAAATAGCTTCAACATCATTATCAGTGACCACATTTTACCCTACCAACTGGCTACATTTCACCTGCAATTGCCCATAGGTCGAACAAATCACTGCAATCAAAGGCCAGACATAAACAACTTGGAATATTAATCTATTTCTGAGAAGCAAGGATATTAAGAAGCAATTCAGTGTTTACTTATATTGTTTTCACTTTGCCTTTCTTTAATTAAATAAAAAAATTTGACCACTCTGCCCCGCCTTCTGGCCCCGCCAAACCATGACCCATCAACCCAATACCATCTAATCTGCCAGGCTCTCCATGTGCCATGTCTGGTTTCTCCAGAGTCATGTTGTGAGGAAAGTGGCTCAACAGCTCCAGCTGGAAGCTGGGCTCAAGTGCGTGAGTTTTCCAGGCAGCTGCAGATTTCAAACAATTCTGTCTGCAGACTGCTCAACATAACCCGCTGCGGACTGGAGTATCTTCAAGTACAAATCCCTTCAGACCCCAGAAAGTCTGTTCCTTTTTGTTGTGAAACTAATCTTCGGAGGTTTCCTAACCACTTTTCATGAACCAGTGAATATTCAAAGGACAACTAAATTTGAAGCCTGTACAAAAGCTTATTCCTGTAACATATGACATACTATATTCAAATTTCTGCTTTTGTCAGTCCTTAACATGTACCTCACTGAATTTTCATGAATTTCTATTTCACAAGGGTAATTATTTTATATACGCTGGCAGCAGCATACAATAAAATGCTTAGTATGAAAAAAATTACCCAAATTTTTGAATAGTCATCTAAATATGCAAATAATAAAAATGATTACAAATATGAATGTTTTTGAGTTTGTAAGTATATGAGTGACGTAATGTGAGATTTCAAGCTTGAAAAGTACTCTGTACATGTGCACTTGAATATCTATCTTTTTATGTGGTCACAGGTGGGTATTCTTTTAGCTCTGAGAGCAGTTCAAATCCTTCAACTGACGTCAAGAGGAATTCAGTCATTCTCTGGATGGTTTTAATCCCTTGCCAAGTGCCCAAAGATAAGCAAATTATACAAATATTAACACAAATGCTTATAATCACATGTGGGTGTTTGAAAAGGCATATATTAGCTGACACTTTATTTTTTAAATCATTGTGGTGTTTTCATGCCAACTAGCCTAAAGTCTAACTGATCACACTATGGGGTAGACAAGTATCTGAAGGGTAAGATATATATCATGACTCATTTGTTTGAGGTCTCTATGTCTGACTTTAGCCATGGAAGGAGAATTAAACAACAGTTCCCATTTCATGATATTGGTAAATAGGCCTGGTAATATATGTGAAAAGATAAATCATGGTTCCCAAACTTGACAAGCTTCCATTACATCTGCAGGAATAAAAACAATAATAAAAAAATAAATAAATAAAAACAGCAGTGTACGAATGGATTAAACATTTTTCTGAGGGGAGAGAAAGCATCACTGATGAAGAAAGGTCAGGGCAGACAGCAATGAGCAGAGTTGATGGAAACATTGGGAAAATTTGTCTAATTGTGCATTAAAATCACAGGCTGACTGTGAGAGCATAGCAGACCAAGTAAATATCAATAGAGAAATAGCTAGAAAAAACTTAACTGAAAATCTTAGCATGAGAAAGGTGTGTTCAAAAATAGTCCCAAAGGAGCTCACCTATGAACAAAAGCAAAGGAGAGTCGAAGTTTGCCAAGACCTTTTGGGGAGGCAAGACAATGTTTTGGGCCATGTTATCACTGGGGATGAAACAGGGGTGTACCAATATGTCCCTGAAATAAAGTGTCAAAATGCACAATGGAAGTCAGCCAATTGTCCACAACCAGAGTTCTGTCAGTACAAATCAAGAGTCAAAATGATGTTGCTAAACTTTTTTAATATCAGATGGATTATTCATTATAAATTTGTACAGCTGGACAAAAAGTCAACCAAGTTTACTATTTGGAAGTGCTGAAAAGACTGCTAGAAAAAGTTAGATGAAAACAACCTGAACTTTTGCCAACAACTCATGGCTCCTGCATCACACCGATGTACTGGTTCACATGGCACTGTCTGTGAGGGAGTTTTTAGCCAGTACACAAATAACTGTATTGGAACACTCTCTAGCCCCTAATGACTTTTTTTCTTTATGTGAAGGTAAAGGAAATATTGAAAGGAAGGCATTTTGGTGCCATTCAGGACATCAAGTCTAATATGACAACAGTTCTGATGGGCATTCCAGAAAAAGAGTTCCAAAATTGCTTTGTAAGGTGGACTAGGTGCTGGTGTTGGTACGTAGCTTCCCGAGGGGAGTACTTGGAAGGTGACCATAGTGGTATTCAGTAATGAGGTGTGTAACACTTTTTCTAGGATGAGTTCTCAAACTTAATTGTCAGACTTTGTATATCAATGCAAATACATTAGATGCAGTGCAGATAGTTGTCATGGTAATATAGAGATAAGATGGATGGATGGGTGGATAGATTAAATTTTTGGTTTGAGCTTCTGAAAACAAAAATAATATATAAAGCAAAAATTTCTTGAAATCATATTTCATAAAGAATCTTTTTCCTAGTTAATATTCAAGACACATCATAAAGAGCCTTATATAGCCATAGATTCATCAATTAAAACTTTGACTTCATTTTCTTCTTTCATGAATGAAAAATGAAAATCAGAAAATATAGTGATTAAAACCCTAGGTTTTGGAACCTAGAATATTGGCTCTATCCCCTCCTAGATGTGGGTTCTCAGGCAAGTTGCTTAACTTTACTATGCTCCTGTTCCATTTCTAAAATGGGTCTATAACACAACATACTTCATAAGGTTGCTGTGAGAATTGAATGAGTCAGTACATGTAAAGGTCTTATAAAAGTGCTTTGTGCATTATACATCCTCAATAAATGTTAGTTTTATTATTGTATTCCTCACTGCCTATTGTCACTGCTTCATGTGACTTTTAAAATGACTTAAAAAATTTTTAATGCTAAATTTATTGGGATAACATTGGTTAGTAAAAATTACATAGGTTCTAGGTGTGCAATTCTGCAATACATTGTCTATGTGTTGCGTTGTGTGCTCACCACCCAGAGTCAGTACTCCTTTCATCACCATATGTTTGACTTCTCCTCCCTCCTCCTCCCACCCTCCTTGCCCCTTACCCTCAGGTAACTATTAAACTATTAACTGTGTCCATGAGTTTTTGTTCCTTTTTTATGTTCAGGTTTATATTTCAAATATAGGTGAAGTCATAAGGTTCTTGATTTTTTCTGGCTGACTTAATTCTGCTTAACATGATGATCTCAAGATTCATCCATGTTGTCGCAAATGGCCGTTGTTTATTTTTTATGGCTGAGTAATATTCCATTGTGTATATGTGCCACAGTTTCTTTATCCGGTCATCTATTAAAGGACACTTTGATGACTTGGCCACTGTGAACAGTGCTGCGATGAACATTGGAGTACATTTATCTTTGCAGACTGAGTTTTTCAAATTCTGTTTTATTTTATTTTTTTTTAATTCATTTTTATTGTTAGACTTATTGGGGTGACATCTGTTAGCAAGGATTACATAGGTTTCAGGCATACAATTCTACAGTGCATTGTCAATTTGATGTATAATCAGTTCACCACCTAATGTGACTTCTCTTTCCATCCCCTTATATTTAGCTTCCCCCCTCCTCTCCCACCCCCTCCCCTTTCTCCCCTCCCTAACCCACTCGTCCCCAAATAAACATTAAACTATCGATTGTGTCCATGGGTTATTTGTTTGTTCAGTTCTTTTTTTCTTTGCTTTCAGTTTTATATTCCGCATATGAGTGA
>PVJL010003462.1:55066-110551 GCA_004026885.1 Lyroderma lyra | reverse complement strand
AGCAAGGGCTTTTTAGGTTGGATCTATAGTTAGGACTGTGGTCATCAACAAGTAACAAAACAAAATAGGACCTGTGATGACCAAAAGAAAAAATAAAGAGTTCTTTTTCTCAAATAAGAAGAAATCTAGAAGTAGGTGAGTGTTGGCATTGATCCATGGCTTGCTAAGGTTAGGGTCTGTATCTGTGCATCTCCTAATCTATGCTTATAGAGACACTTTAGGTTCAGACATTTGAGGCAGGCAGAAGGCAGAAAGGGGAAGAGTGTCTCTAGCACCATCTGTCCTTTTTATTAGGAAAATAAAAATATTTCCAGAAACCCCAACAGCCCTCCACTTATGTCTCACTGGCCAGAACTCTGCCACTTGGGGCACCCAACTGCCACCCCCAGCTACAAGGAACATTGAGGAAGCTAGTAGTCATCCTATTCAAAATTGGGATTCTGTTGGCAAATAAGAGGAGGAATAGATAGTGTTTGCCACAGGTGCGTGAGGAATCTTGCAGCATCTGGTGAAAAGAATTCATTAGACAACACTCTCTTGAGCACTTTGAGAGTAAAATGAGCTTTGTATCATCTAGGTAGTTTTAGCTGCTAGTTAAAGCATGTATTTTGCCTTCTCTTCCCTTCCGAATTTTATTCTCTATGCACTAAGTACTCTCATTCTCCTTATAATCAAAATTTAGGAAAGCCTGCATGTGGGTTAATGCATACACATTGCCACAGAAGGCAAACACTGCTAGGTTACTGTGGTACCTCTGCAGGTGTATGTAAAGGTATCAGGAAGAAAAATCTACAATACTCACTTACAGTCTCTTATTGCTTTGCTCCAGAATCCACATCTAGTCTGTCTCCACGTTGTACATAATCAGAAGAGTACAGGTGCTTAGCCTGATTGAATCAAGCCCGCTTCCCTCCAGACTACCACAATTCTCATTCAGGGGAGCTGCACCGCGGATGTGATAGAAGAGGCCTCTTCCTAATTGTGGAGATTTGTCGTTGGTGTTGGAGGTTGTTTTTTTTTTTATTATTTACACTCTTCTGTCTGGCAGTAATATTTCTGTCTGCTGGTGACAATGACATTGCTCTTGACTGGCACAGATCAGCAGTTTGTGATAGCTCTGAAAAGCCAGCGTGCAGCACATGTCACTGGCAGACGTATTAATGTTGGTGATGAGGAGTGCATGTGATGTAACACGATTAGATGGCACTAAGATAAAGGACCATCCTGAAGCCCATGAATAACCAAGAAGCAGCAAGGTGGCAACTATCAATTATTTATTGCCCTTGTCCAGTACATTATTAACAGCTCCAGGAAAACAGTCTTTCCTGCTCTCTTTCCCTCATCTTAAGGCTTGAGTCCTCAGCTTATGGGAGGTTACATCCTAAGGGAGATATCTTGCTCTCAGCTACCATTAAACAACCCAGAGAGAAAAGTGAAACGACCTCAAGGCAGACTACATTCAGCTTTTTTGGCTACCAGAAAAGCTGTGTCACTCTTCACCCCCCTGCTGAGTCCTCTTATCATCTGCACATGCAGAGCTTCCTCTTTACCCTTCTTCCCTCAAGGCCAGTGGAAGGCTGATTTCACAAGAGTTCACATGGTGAAGGGAGAAAGTGATGTTCTATGATTCAATCTCATGCTTAAACCTGTAAATTAGGCCCTCATTTCCCTTGGGAGATGATTGTGTTTTTATACTCATACAGTGAATACAGCTGAGTCAGAAAGAGACTATTTTATATCTTAGTTTATACGAAGCATAGAAAAGTTCTGAGTAGGTACTAGTCAGTCTGCTTCCACTTGCCAGTAATAGGCAATCTGACTCAAAATGGTTTTAAACAATAAGCAAAATTAGCTCGCTTATGCAGACAATCAATAATGTCAGGTATACAGAGCCTCTTCACCTCTGTGTACTGCAATCCACTGTGTTGGTTCCCTGCAGCGTTCTAAGATCAAATTACTTCTGTCCTGCAAGCAAGAGAGAGAGAGATTCCCTCTCAACCAAGGAAAAACTGGACCTGCCTCCAGTCTGACTGAGCTTACTGGGGTCATGGCCTCATCATATGCTGATTGACTTACACTTGGGCTCTAGGACTAATTCATGGTTGAAAATATATTGAGTGGTTTAGACCCATCTGGAACCACCCTGGTGCTAGCGATGACATCAGGGACCCATGAATGACATGAGCTATTAGGGGGTGAACACTTTAACAAAATCTAAGTTTTGTGAAACAGGAAGACTAATCAAGTAACAGCACACAGTAGGTGAGGTAAATATTTATGAAGCATTTTAGAGCTCTTTGCGATTAAGTGGATATATAAAGATAATTTTTTGCACAGAAAGCATATTGCCTAATCCTAAGAAGTTATGAATTCTAGAGACTTTTTAAAAGATAAAGTTATTATCTATAACCCAAAATTTCTATAGCCATATAATTATTACATGTTTATTATGTGTCTTATGTCTAATGGTAAAGTTGCTACTGTGTTGGTACTATTGAATCTTTTACAAAAAAAGCAGAATTGTGACAACCTTGAGAGGTCATAAGAATCTTGTCCTTTGGTAAAACTTCATCTTCACTCCTACTTGAGGATTTATACATGTATTTACTCATTTGCTCAGTCACCAAATTTATAAGGTGACTAGAAATACATCACACTGTACTAGCACCTGTTTTTTTAATAGAATTCAATAAGAAACTATTTATTTTTCACTGATAAGCACCTACTAAGGTGCTAGATACTAAGAACCTCATCATAGCCTTCACAAAGCTTATAGTCCTGGGAATAAGACATACAAATAAGTGATGGGTACTATGGTAAAACAGAAAGCTTACCCCAGCCTGGCAGTAGGAAGGATGGGTCTAGGATCCTCCTAGTTACTTAGTTACTTCCTAAGTAACTAAACTTAGTATCAAAGAATGAGCCAAGTATAAAAGCAGGAAGAATAGAACACAGAAAGCAGAATATACTACACTTTGTATTATTAAAATGAGATGGAGAAATGGAAACGGAAGCCATACTGGAAGGTAGGCATTGAAGCCTCCAATGGGGAGCTCAAGAGCTTTGAATCTCTCACCCAATGGCAGTGGCCACTGAAATACAGGGAAGCAGCTCCACGTGTTTGGCACTTAAGGTAGTCCATTGTGACAACTGTGTAGAAGATGGAGTACAAGGGAGAACTTTATGAAGATTTTTAAAGGACACTTACTGTGAAAAATTCAAAATGTAATATTTATTGAACACCCACAAAACATGAGACACTGTGCTACTTTACCATAATAACCTTTATTATTTCAAATATAATTATTTCACATATAATCTTTATTATAAACCCTTACAACAATTCTGAGAGGTAATTAGTTTCAACAGGTTTTTCACTGGAGGAAAAAGGCTATAGAGAGAGGAATGAAAGGAAGAACACAGCTTTCCCAGGACGACAGACTAGTAAGTGTGATCACTAAAGTGAATACTCAAGCAGTTATAAAAGCTGGATCCAATTTGGAAGAACAAAAGCAAAATCAGGATATGAAATGTGGTATTCTGGGATTCTTAGTTCAGTTTAATATCCTTCTATACACTATATACCTTTAGATATAAAATACTAATAATGAGACACAAGTGTTTTCATATTTGCATCTTCATTATAACTAACAATTCATTCATACTCTAGTAAGTCTACTTTATTTAAAGAAATAATACTATAATAATAACAACAAATCAGAGCAATGCCATGTGCTAGGATGCCTAAAATCCTTACATGCATATATTTCCTGTTTATACCTAAATCACCCATATTAGGTAGGTATTATTCTTTTATATCGGTTTATTGATAAACATACTCAACTCAGGGAGGTTAAGTAATTGTTTACCAAAGATCATACCAGCATGAGTTGTATAGGTGAAATAAAAACATTGTCAATGTGACTTGAAAACTCAAGCCCTTAAATATTTCAGTTTGCAGCTTCCTGATTCCAGGCATTTTTTGAGAATCTGCTCTGGGTCCAACCTGCACTATGTTTGCTGGTTATTATAAAGGATGCATAATTTCTAACTCTCTTGCCTGCAAGGTATGATGAACACATAGAAATATTTTTTAAAATAGCATAAACAGAGCATAATACAGTAATGAACAATGTAGTATAGATTACCATAGCGTTAGGAGTTCAAACAGGGATGAGATCAAAGTGGTCTGATGTAATTGAGATGTCAAGCTGTGAATTAACTCTTTGAAGAATGATTAAGATTTCTCTAGATAAGTAAAGATAAAGTGGGGAAAAGGCATTATGTGATGAAAGATAAAGTGGGGAAAAGGCATTATGTGATGAGAAGACAAAGTTTTGTGCTGCAAAATAATTTCCCTAAAAAACTGGTAAGAGACTTCTAGGAGATAACAGGGAAGTAAATCTAGGTGACCAGCTTCGCAATGACTTTTTCAATACACCATCAAAAATATGAACCATAAAATAAATTAATTAGCTGGATTCTTAAAATTCTGCTCTATAAGAGACACCATTAACAGAATGAAAAGACATGCCATAGACTGGGAGAAAATATTTGCAAAACCCAAATCTGATAAAGTACTTGTATAAAAACATATACAAACAATTCTTAAAACTCAACAGTGAAAAAACAACTGACAACAACCCAATTATAAAAAATAAGCAAAAGATCTGATCAGACACACCTGACTAAATAAAATATGCATATGACAAATAAGCATATGGGAAGATGTTTGTCACTATATTCATTTGGGAACTGCAAATTAAATCTATTAGAATAACTGAAATCCAAAATACTGACAAAATCAAGGGCTGACAAAGATATCAAATGGCACAAACTCTGATTAATTGCTGGTGGCAATGCAAAATGTTATAGCCACTTTGGAAGACAGCTTGGCAATTTGCAGAAACTAAAAGTAGGCTTACCATTAAGACCTAGAAATCACACTCCTAGGTATTTCCTCACATGAATTAAAAACCTATGTTCACACAAAAAAACTACACATGAATATTTATAGCAGCTTTATTTATAATTGCCAAATGTTTGAAACAACCTGATGTTTGTTTCAGATAAATATATAAACCAAATGTGGTATATCCACACAATGGAATATTATTCAGTGCTAAAATGAAATGAGCTTTCCAGACATTAAAAAACTTAAAGGCATATTACTAAGTAAAAGAAAACAGTCAGAAAAGGCTACATATAGTATAATTCCAACTATATGACATTGTGGAAAAAATAAAATTGTGGAGACAGTAAAAACATCAGTAGTTTCCAAGGAGAGGTTCAGAAGGAAGGGGGAGAAATGGATAGGTGGAATACACAGCATTTTTAGGGCAGAAAAACTATTCAGTATGACAATATAATGATGGATATTTGACATTATACATTTTTCAAAAACGATAGAACAGCGGTCCCCAACAATTTTGGCACCAGGGACAAGTTTCGTGGAGATGATTTTTACATGGACTGGAGCAGGTGGAGGGTATAGTTTCAGGATAATTCAAGCACATTACATTTATTGTGCACTTTATATATATGATTATTACATTGTAATATATAATGAAATAATTATACAACTCACCATAATGCAAAATCTGTGGGAGCCTTAAGCTTGGTTTTTGCTATGAGTCTGCAAGCAATTGATTTAGTATGGTCTCTGTGCAATCAACCTCTCTGCTAATGTTAATCTGTATTTGCAGCCACTCCCCAGAGATGGAATCACTGCCTCAGCTCCACCTCAGATCATCAGGCATAGATTCTCTTAAGGAGCGTGCAACCTAAATCCCTCCCATGTGCCAGTCACAATAAGGTTCACACTCTTATAAGAATCAAATGTCCCCGCTGATCTGACAGGAGGTGGAGCTCAGGCAATAATGAAATTGATGGAGAGTGGCTGTAAATACAGATGAAGCCACCACTCGCCTGCCACTCACCTCCTGCGGTAGGGCCTGGTTCCTAAAAGGCCACAGATCTGTACCAGTCCATGGCCCCAGGGATTGGGGACCCCTGCTATAAAAAGTACAACACCAAGAGTAAACTCAAATGTAAATCATGGGCTTTAGTTAAGAATAATACATCTATATTGGTTTATCAATTATAACAAAAGCACTACAATAATGCAACATGTTAATAATAGGAAAAATTGAGGGTGAGGGAAAATTGAAAAGGGTATATGGCAACTCTCTATATTTTATGAGCCATTTTTCTGTAAATCAGCTCTAAAAAAGAATTTTTTATTTAAAAACTGATAGAAAAATTCTATGCCATATTTTACTACATCTGTTTTTAAGCCACCATGTTCATTCCCAGAAAGCACCCACAATGTGGTATGAATTTGTAGAGTCACAAATATTCGACATTAATAACATTAGTTCCTTATATATGTTCCATCCTGCTTGTATTTCTCCCAAATGCTGTCCAGACTTTTTGTTTCTCTTTTTTTAGCCTCACTTTGTCTTTTTGACTTAACTCTTAGTCTTATTTCTCTGGGTTTTTTATATTTTTATACAATGGGTCTGTATGTATCTATGTACCTATGTGTATGCATATTAAATTCAACAAATACCTGTGTGTGTGTGAACATAGTAGTAATTAATATATTCCATATGAACCAATAAGACTAAAGCCACATGCTAGCAAAATAATAACAATAACAAACATTATGTACCTGGCACTCTTATAAACACTTTACATAGTCTAACAAATTTAATCCTAACAACAACATCAAATAAAATTCCATATTAAAATTTAAATATGTCAACCATTAAATTTTCAAGATTAATAAAATAGTCACAGGTTGAAGGTCACATTTAAAGTATGTGTTTTCTGCTTTTCTGGTTTACATTGACCCTTGGTGATTAAACAGTACCTCAGTCTAAGGTTTACATTAGTCCAGCATTAAATATTAATCTACATATACACAGTGTTAAGCAAGTTAGAGACTCAGAGCATAATAGAAATTAGGTTGAATCAAAGACATTTGAAGTGACATTCAATAAAATATAAAGATTATGCATTACAAAACCATATTTTTTTCTTACAGACTAGCATCAGATGTATACACATATTTGTCATGATCGTAGTAAACATAAGGAATCATTAGGGAAATGTTCATGGCCCAATAATATTATGTTATTACTAGGTTTATCTATTTATGTACTTGTGTGTATATATTATTCCATACTATTCTATATGCTATACCATATATTATATTTTATATATATACACTATATTACATTATTATATTTTACTTGCTTTATATACATTTAAAATTATTTCTCTTCTATATGAAATATTTCCAATTGGAACTAAGAACACAGAAAACAACAAAAATCTAGTTATGCAAACACCTGTATGCATATACATATCTCACTTTCTCTACCAACTTTCCATTCCTATAATATAAAATATAGTGAGATTACTTGGCAGTATCTACTATCTACAATTATGCCCCATGTGAGCTTGTAAGCTTTGAAAAACTCTTCAAAATAGGATGTTAGGGGAAAGGATTGATTCTCACATTAATTGATTTACTATGCCAGTCAATAAGATTTAAAACATACTCATACACACATTGGGAAAAGATTAGGTTCCTATCTTTTTCTTCAAATATTCCACAGCCTGGTTTTGGTAGTATAATTTTTACATATCCTTCAGTCCTAGGTTTCAGGCACTGGCTGGGAATATAGCTTTTGCCATCCTAGTTTTTGATTCCCCAAAGGACATTTCAATTTTCACCTCTGAAACTCCGTTATGCTTTTTAAAAAGTACCCCATTAAAACCCTGTTGCTTTAAAGTTTAGAGATAGAAAAGAGAACAATTATCTATTTCAGCAGTGGCAAACATTTTCTGTAAAGGTCTAGAGAGTACATAAATTTTTACGCTTTGTGAGCCGTATGGCCTCTGCAACAATTATTCCACTTTGCCACTATGGCACAAAAGAGCCATAGATAATACACGAATATAAGTGAATGGGCATAGCAGTGTTTCAGTAAAATTTTATTTACAAAAGTATAGTAGGCTAGATTTGTCCATAGACAATAGTTTGCCTACACATGATCTGATCTAATGTTAATTTTCCAAAATATGAAAGGAATCCATGGATCTTTGTGTCAGTAACTGTGGTTGATTATTACTCTTTTCTATTGATTCTAGAGAGTCATTCTTCTCTATACCTCTTCCCTTCTCTATACCTGTTTTTAAGTAGTAAAATGTTGAGGTTGAAACATCTACATTTGGGCTGAATTTTCTGTCCCACAGTGATTTTGCTGAGCCATGTGACTTGTTTGACTAATGAGGTATCAGCAAACATAATGCAAGCAGAAGCTAGATAAAGGCTTGTGCATTGGGGTTCATTACCTTCTCTAACTCTTTTGCTACCACTTCCTGGAAAAGGCTGGGTTGGCCTCCCAGAGGAGGAGAGAGTGTGCAGACAGCAGGCAGCCTGAGCTGCCTTAGCCATAGGCCAACTATTAATACAAGGTTGAGCCTATCCCAACATCTGGTGGTGGAGAGCTAAGCCATTTACAGCTGAGCCCAGCCCAAGGAGCCAATTCATTTCATGACCAAAGAAATTGTTGTTGTTTTAGACCATTATATTTTAGGCTGGACTGGGGATAGCCATAGATAAATGATATAAATGTAAAAACCCCAAATATATACTCTCAAACATAGCTGCTTTGTCAGTGTAACCAAAGCAAGGAATGAATGAGCCATGTATTTAACTTGTGAATTTGTGACTTCCATAGCAGTTCAAATTACTCTAAATTTCTAGATTGTTTTAATAGCCAATTGGACTATTTTGATATTTCTCTGAATATTCAGAATTGCTATGAGAAATAGTGCAGATTCACTAATTCATAATAAACCTCCACTTTCCTTAATTAAAAATGCCACATGAGGATTCACAGAAAATAGCTAATTTGTAGAGGCTGACCTGACTGAGGTTCCTACAAACAATTTTCCCTTGGCAAAGTGCTAAAGTCCAAATACCAGATCTAAAATCCAAGTGGAGCTTTATCTAACAAGCAAATTGTCATGCTAAATGGCTAATGTATGAATCATTATATTAATATATATCATGTACCATGTTTATGAATGTCTGAATTCTAGGTTTTTTGATACCATTCTCAAGACTGCTATGTTGTTAATAAGCTCAGTGTTGTTACTATATCTTTCTTAAAAGACTACAAAAAAATCCAATTTTGTGATTATTAATCATATAATTTTATAAACTTTTTAAATATTATAATAATTCTGGGAATATATACAGCCAAGAAAATCATGGAACACCTGTGCTTCATTTATGAAGTTTCATTAAAAGAGATTCAAAGGGAAAATTAAATTTTTCTCAGCTTGTAAACACAACCAAAGCCTCTTACATGTAAAACTGACTGGCAAGGGTCTATAGCAAGACCAAAAGGTTACCAGTTAGAATTAGTGAAATATACCCATTATTGTATTATAAGTTTTTAAGTAGTAAAACACTGAGGTTGAAACATCTACAGTTGGGCTGAATTTCCTGACATCCTACTTTCATAGATGTATTGGGTAGGGTATAGGTTACGCTGCAACATGGTTTGTGGAAAACAGAGAATGTCATCATAGGTCTTACATTCTCTCATTCGTAGGATATTTGACTCATGCATAATCAAACAATGTGTGATGGTTACTTTTTACCAGTTAGAAAACACTGAATAAACTCCAAAATATTTTAGGGAAGAGGGATCTCTAAAAACTGAGAAAAGATCCAGGACTGTCTGAGAAAAAGAAAAGTACAAAGATACAATCTGGTAAGTTCCAAAAAGGATTTTGGAGGAAGGTGATACAGGGTGGAGAAATTAAGACATGTTAGGTGGTAATGGGAGCCTCGAGAGTCTGCACAACTGCACCTGCAGATCAGAGCTAGTATCATTTTCAGAATGGAGAGCATGGGATGTGCTATGGGAAAAGGAACTCTCCATTCAGACTGCCAGAACACACCTGGAGGACTGGGTCTAGATTCCCCAGGCCTCTTGCTACAATAACCTTAATTCTTTAACTACTGGTAAACCTGTGTTAGAAAGGTAATTAGGTATAATGAATCAAAGAAGCAAAACATGATGTTTTGACAACTAAGATATATACTCTAGCTCTCAATTTGCTAACTGTGCTGCCTTGGACAAAATATAACATATGTAGATAGTATCCTAAGGTTTGCTGTGAGCATTAGATTCTTTTATGTGAAGAATCCCAGCAGGATATCCAGTATTTAGAAGACCCTCAACAAATGCTCATTTTCTTTCTCTTTTATTTTTCTTGCTTCTGGCACAAAGCAGCCACATGCCATGACTGGCTAAATTAATTATCTCTTTGTGCCTCCACTTTCTTTTCTATAAAAATGGATGGAACTATTTTATCAGTTTGTAAGGTTGTTTCCATCTGTGAATCCATGAATTGTGAAAGAATATCACAAGTGTTCATAATAACTCTCTGGTTTACGTAAAGTTGCTTTACCAGTTAATTAATTCTCTCTGGGAAAGATAGATTAAGTGTTATTTGCCTCCTGATAATTTCAGATGGGGACAACTGAGCTGTGCATTTGCCCCAGATTCCTGAAAGAGATAATGTCAGAGCCAAGTTAGCATACAGGGGTCCCCCAGTCCCCAAGCCTGCACTCACTCCACACCTCACAGCCAAAGCTGGTATTATTTCTGGTGTCAAATTACACACAGCAATGCTTTCATTTTTTATTATTTAAAGATTTCAGGGATGTGAAGAAAGATTAAATATAAGTTCTAAGAAATATAAAAGGATATGGAAAAGATTTGGGGAGACTTCAGTTAAAAATATATACTGTCACTATTCAAGTTTCTATCTTATGGTAGAGAAAAATACAAGCTAAATCGGGGAATGAAAATACTGTGGAAATGAAGTACTACTGTTGAATAACAAAAGGAGTGCACAAATTAGGGACCACTGCTACAGGATGATGTGTGTTTCCTACTATTTGTGAATACCTGCCCCCTCATGATGGGGCAATTCACTTAGCAGTTACTGAGCCTAGGATTTAATTCTTATCTGCTTTCCTAATTACTTCATGGATTTCAGATTGTGTAAAAATAACCAGTTAGCATCTGTTAGGCAGGGGATTGATTCTGGCAATCTCACATCCATTAGTAGTCACATTTAGACTAGAAACTTCCTCTTAGGTCTGTGCTCACACAGAAGCAAGTAAGCCAGGAGTACCGGAGAGTCAGAAAATGTAAATCCCTCCCAAAGGTTTGAATTTTTTTTCATTGTTTGTTTTTGGTTTTCTGTTTTTGTTTTTGTTTTTTACTCTGGGCAGTGGAAGTCATTCATCCCAGAAGCATTAACCTACCTACATAAAACCCTGAGCCATGAAGGACTTAGTTCAATCCTGAAGCTCAGGAAAGCAACATTTTGCAGTCAAGGTTAGGTTTCAAATTTTCTGGAAAACTTTCTAACCAATGGCAACTTGAGAAGCTAAACCAATTTCTTTAAGCCTTGCTACTTGAAGTGTGATCCAAGAACCAGCAGCATCAGTATTACCTGGGAGCTTTTAGATAAACAGAATTTTCGAATCTACTCAGAACCTACTGAATCAGTGCCCACATTTGAACAAGAACCCCAAAGATTCATCTACTCATTAAAGTTTGAGAAACACCATCTTAAAGAATTTCTGGGTCAAGACTACAGTGTCTTTCAGAAGGACATCTCTCACATTTGGGCAGTGAGGTGTGTGGGAAAATCACAGATCACAGTCTATAAAATAAAGTGAATTTTTTAGGCTCCTGAATTTCACATGATATCATTCTAAGAGGGAAGAGCTATGGTTTTTCTTTCAATAACAGAACTCTTTTCCCTCTTTACTCATTTTGTGTGGAAGAAAGAAGTTGCCCTCATCATGAGATAAAGAGAGATCATTGTGACAGTATTATATTAGCTCCTGAATCTAGCCATGCCTGATGACTACTTTGTGCATATGGTAAGGACAACAAGAGAATTCTCTTTTCTCTTACCCAGTTTAAATTGAGTTTGTCTAAATTACAAATGAAAAAAGTTCCGACAAATATAGCAGCCCAGCAATTTTATTTTTCTTATGCCTCTATTCACTGATACCCAAGTCACCAATCATTTGATAAAAAACTCCAACATGACAGTGAGATTTTAAAAAAAATAAGAGTGAGAGACTTCTAAAGCTTTTCAAAATATTCAGAATAATAAAATAAAAATTCGTGTTGATAAAACAATAGCCATATGTTATATAAAACAGAAAAACAGAACTACTGAGAGAATATGAAAAAGCAATTCAAATATGCTAATCAAAATAAACATCTAAACGTGATTACCACAATAAATCTGGTAACGATCAAAATAAATAAATAAGTAAATAAATAAATAAATAAACATCTATATGTTATAAGTGTGGGAGACAAGTTCGAAAAATCTCTCCAATAGTAAAATAAGAAGGCAAAGCTATAATAGGAAAAATTGAAGATTTTTCAGACATTGGAGAATTAATTCAGGAATTTTACCTTCTCATTAAGAGTAGTTCCAAAAAGAGAAAAAGGAAAAAGAAAGAGCTGAAAACTACCAAACAATATAGGAAAATTTCTAAATATGGAAGGACCTGCATTTCAAGTCATACAGGTATCCTGCATTTCAAGTCATACAGGTATCCTGAAAGCCCAGAACAATGAATGGAAAATGTATCAAAGTACATAATCATGAAATTTCAGAACATCATGGATAAAAGAGAAAATCATAAAAGGCTTCATATAGTAAAAATATAAACTAAAGCTAGACTCTTATAAAACGCAGTAACAACAATAAAATCTAGAAGATGATAAAACTATAGTTTCAAAATCCTAAAGGAAAATTATTTTTGGCCCAGAACTCTCTACCTAGCCATATGGGAAAATTATCTATACAAAATCCAAGAAACAAGATTTTTCAACATGGGAGAGTAAAAAAAAAGTTTCCCAGAATGACAGCTGCCTTTTGGACAAAAGAAGAAAGTAAAAGTACATTAAATTGGATAAATTTCAAAGGAGGGTTTCTGGGAGAAAAAATTTAAGCAACATATAATTTGATGTTTTGTTATATAGAAATATTTTTAGTGTTGCAACAAAACTACTGAACTATTTGGAAAAAATAACAATAGATTCACAAAAAATTAAACTTATTTGAGGAAGTTTTTAGTTACAGGAAAAGGTACCTTAAAATGAAAGAAGTCATTACTTGACTCTGTAATGTATGAATATCTACAAAGCAATAATATTATAACTACTAACAACTGATTTAACCAAAAATTGTGATAAAGAATTACAGCAGGAGAATGAAAGCAGTAAAACTAGAATAACAAAGACAAATAAGTGCTAAACTATTATGTGAAAAAGTTAACATATAATAGCCTAATGTTGATAATTCAGGAAGCAGCAGTGCGTACCTCTTACTCAGAAACAGCTAAGTAGACAAAAGAAGAAATAGGTATTGAAAGGGTAGGGTGGGATGAAAATAAAGCTTGTTTTTCTTCATAAGCCTTTTAAAAATATTTTTAAAATACGTGCTTATTATCCCAGTAAAAAGTTTTAAAAATTTAAATACATTTCAAAAGTTAGGCAGCCTGGCGGGATAATAGAAAGAAATGTGTGGGGTTTTTTTTTTAAGCAAGCCAGGAGAAAATATTATCTCAAATTAGGAATGAGGAGAGACATATTCTAAGCAATGTGGCCTCTGCAAAGGTCCACAACAGAATCCCGAATGATGCATTCTTTTCAGAGGGGATGTCACCAAGGGATGCTGCACTAGGAGGGGGAGCTGGCCACATGGTGCAAAAGCAAAAAGCCACCTGATTTCAAAGAACCTCAGTAGACTTGAGCAATAAAGATTTCAGAAAAAAATGAAAACAAAAAGCAGTGCAGTGTATTTGGCCAAATTCAAACTCTGAGTTTTACTCGTAAAACTCTGCACAGAAATTATGAATGCCAGCTGCCACTGTAGAGTAATGTAAGTGACAGTAGTAAGGATTTGTTGAATGAGAAGCAGAAGGAGCAATAAAAATGTGACCATCTTCTGAATATGGGTGAAAACTGAGAATTCAAAGAAACTGGACAAAAAAAAGAAAGAGAAAGAATAACAAATGAACAAAGAGACTATACTAGTGCTTGAAAATTGTGAAGGTCTACACTACACACAGCATTTGAGGTAAGTTAGTATAATAGCTTATCTGAAGAATTAAATCCCAAGACTGTCATTTACTGTGTGATCCTGAGCAATTCAATTAACCTTTCATAGCTCAGTTTACAATATGTAAAAGAAGATAATATCTACTTCATAGTGTTGATAAGAATACACCACTAAAACAGATTTTAATAAATGAGAGCACTTAGGAAATAGAAAATTTCCATGGCAAAAGTTCCAGTGTGAAAGGGAAATCTTCCCAGGAGAATCCTAAAAGAGGAGAAAAATTCAGTGAGCTGAGAACAGACAGGTAGAGAAGCTCATGGTTTTGCTATTCATCTTCTCTGGGAAAAATCTGTCAAGGTCTTCATCTATTTGAACATACCAAGTTTGAGTCATTCTAATTTGATTCTGGTATTAGTGATTGGAAATAAGGATACCCTTTTATTACAATCTAGAAATTTTTAAAAATTGATCCTCAACTTTAAAAATATTTTAATGACACAATAATTTAAGCAAAAATGAGTATACACATAATGGAAAACTTCTAGAAACAAAGTGGTAGAAATATAATTTTACAGAAAACAGCAAATATATGTCAGAGAAACTTATAGTAAAAGCCTCTTTCTCCCACTATGAATTTTATTTTGCTTTGCAACAACTTGATTTTCCTCACTCTGATTTTCCTCTTCAGCTATGTATTTGAAACTTGTGATTTTCTGCTTCGTTAGTCCTTCACTGTCTTGTACAAAAGTGATTTAGAATGTGAGACTAAGAAACAAATACTTAACATGGTAAAGCAACTAATGACCGACATCTAATCCCTCTTCCTGTAAAAGGGGTCAGGAACAGTAAATCCTCTGCATTTTGATGGATATTTCTACCTAGTTTGAATAAGTTACCAAAAACTGTTTCAGTCTTTCAGAGAGTTATCAGAAAAAAAAATTTTAAATCATAAATTGAATTTATGTGAGGTATTTTTTTTCTTTTTTATTATTGTTAGACTTATTGGGGTGACATTGGTTAGCAAGAATTACATAGGTTCCAGGCATACAATTGTACAGTGCATTGTCAACTTGTATAAGTTCACCACCCAGTGTGACTTCTCTTTCCATCACCATATATTTAGCTTCCCCTCCCTCCTCTCCCACCCTCTCCCCCTTCTCCCCTCCCCTCGCCACTTGTCCCCAAATAAACATTAAACTATTGACTGTGTCAATGGATTGTTTGTTTGTTTGTTTGTTCTTTGTTCCTTTCAGTTTTATATTCTGCATATGAGTGAAGTCATACAGTTTTTGGACTTCTTTCTGTCTGGCTTATTTCGCTTAGCTTGGTGATCTCTAGGTCCATCCATTTTGTTGTAAATGGCAATATTTCATCTTATAGCTGAGTAATATTCCATTGTGTATACATACCACAGCTTCTTTATCCAGTCATCTGTCACCGGGCACTTTGGTTGTTTCCATGTTTTGGCCACTGTGAACAGTGCTGCAATGAACATTGGGGTACATAAGTCTTTGCAGACAAAGGTTTTCAAGTTTTTTGGGCAGATCCCCAGGAAGGGGATTGGTGGGTCATATGGTAACTCCATTCCCAATTTTCTGAGGAACCTCCACACCATCTTCCATAGTGGTTGTACCAGTTTGCACTCCCACCAGCAGTGTACCAGAGTTCCTTTTTCTCCACATCCTCTCCAGCACTTGTTATTCCTTGTCTTGTTGATAATAGTCATTCTAACAGGTGAGAGGTGATATCTCATTGTGGTTTTGATGTGCATTTCCCTGATAGCTAATGAGGATGAGCATTTTTTCATATGTCTGCTGGCCATTTGTAGTTCTTCATGGGAGATGTGTCTGTTTAGTTCTTCTGCCCACTTTTTAATTGGGTTGTGGGTTGTTGTTTTTTTTTTTTTGGTGTTGTTGTTAAGTCATAGTAGTTCTTTATATATTTTAGATATTAGACCCTTATCTGATGCGTTGATTGCAAATATTTTCTCCCATTCAGTTGGCTGTCCCTTTGCTTTGTTGATGGTTTCTTTTGCTGTGCAGAAACTTTTTAGTCCCATTCATTTATTTTTGCTTTTACTTCCTTGCCTTTGATCACAGGTTCATGCAGTCATCCTTGAGTCCTAGGTCTATAAGTTTAGTACCTATGTTTTCTTCTATAAAGTTTATTTTTTGGGACCTTATATGAAGGTCTTTCATCCATTCTGAATTAAATTTTGTATATGGTGAGAGTTCACAGCTTAGATTCATTGTTTTGCATATGTTTTTCCAGCTTTCCCAGTACCACCTACTGAAGAGGCTGTCTTTTTCCCATCGCATATTTTTTGCTCCTTTATCAAAAATTATTTGTCCATAAATTTTTGGATTTATTTCAGGGTTTTCAGTTCTGTTCCATTGGTCTGTTTCTTTTTTTCTGCCAATACCAAGCTGTTTTGATTATTGATGCTTTGTAATATAAATTGAAGTCAGGAAGTATAATAGCACCAGCTTTTTTTTTATGTAGTATTGCTTTGATAATTTGAGCATTTTTATGGTTCCATATAAATCTGACAGTTCTTTTACCTATTTCATGAAAGTATGATTGTGGAATTTTGATAGGTATTGCATTAAATCTGTAATTTGCTTTGGGCAGAATGGCCATTTTAACAATTTTAAGTCTTTCTATCCATGAACAGGGAATATTTTTCCATTTCTTTGAGTCTACTTCAATTTCTCTCAAAAGTGTCTTACAGTTTTCCATATGTAAGTCTGTCAGGTTCTTTGGTAATTCCAGGAATTTCATTCTTTTCGTTATGATAGCAAAAGGAATTGACTCCCTCAATTCTTTTTTTCTGAAGCTTCGTTGTTTGTATATAGGAATGCTATTGATCTTTGTACATTGATTTTGTATCCTGCGACTTTACTATATTCATTTATTGTTTCTAATACTTTCCTGGTGGAATCTTTGCAATTTTCTATATAAAGGATCATGTCATCTGCAAAGAGTGACAATTTGACCTCTTCTTTCCCAATTTGGATGCTTTTATTCCTTTCTCTTGCCTGATTGCTGTGGCTAGAACTTCCAGTACCACATTGAATAGTAATGGTGACAGGGGGCATC
Organism: Lyroderma lyra; assembly: GCA_004026885.1. Taxonomy (NCBI): domain Eukaryota; kingdom Metazoa; phylum Chordata; class Mammalia; order Chiroptera; family Megadermatidae; genus Lyroderma; species Lyroderma lyra. The sequence goes on along the minus strand of PVJL010003462.1, from coordinate 93,256 downwards.
CTGTCTTGTTCCTGATATTAGGGAAATAGGCTTCAGCTTTTCCCCATTCAGTATAATATTAGCTGAGAGTTTGTCATATATGGCCTTTATTATGTTAAGATATTTTCTTTCTATACCTATATTATTCAGTTTTTTTATCATAAATAGATGTTGTATTTTGTCAACTACTTTTTCTGCATCAATTGATATGACCATATGGTCTTTATCTTTTATTTTGTTTATGTGTTGTATCACATTGATTGATTTGCATATGTTGAACTATCCTTGTGCTCCTGGGATGAATCCCATTTGATCATGATATATAATCTTTTTGATGCATTCTTGTATTCTATTTGCTAATATTTTGTTTAGGATTTTTGCATCTGTGTTCATCAGAGATATTGGTCTATAGTTTTCTTTTTTGGTGTTGTCTTTACCAGGCTTTGGTATTAGGGTAATATTGACCTCATAGAATGAGTTAGGAAGTATTGCTTTCTCTTCATTTTTTTGGAAGAGTCTAAGGAGGATAGGTGTTAAGTCTTCTTTGAATGCCTGGTAAAACTTGTTGGTGAGACCATCTGATCTGGGGTTTTTGCCTCTAGGGAGATAATGGATAGTCATTTCAATTCCTTTACTATGGATTGGTCTATTTAGATTATTCAGTGCTTCTTGGTTCAATCTATGTAGGTTATAAGTTTCTAGGAACTTGTCCATTTCTTCTAGGTTGTTAAATTTAATGGCATAAAACCCTTCATAATATTTTCTTACAATACTTTGTATTTCTGTGGTATCAGTGGTAATTTCTCCCCTTTCATTTCTAATTTTGTATATTTGTGTCCTTTCCTTTTGTTCTTTGATTAGTCTAGCCAGGGGTTCTTCAATTTTGTCAACTTTCTCAAAGAACCAGCTCTTTGTAATATTAATTTTTTCTATTGTTCTTCTGTTCTCTAATTGGTTTAGCTCTGCTTTAATTTTTATTATTTCTTTCCTTCTGCTGACTTTGGGTTTTGTCTGCTCTTCTTTTTCTAGTTGTTTAAGATGGGATGCTGAGGTGTTTGCTTATGATTTTTCTTGTTTCTTTAGATAGGCCTGTAATGATATAAATTTCCCTCTTATTACTGCTTTCACTGTGTCCCAATCATTTTCTTTTTAATGTGGGTAGTTCCCTGGCTGCAGCATTGACAGCACTGAAGCCTATGCCACTACACTACCAGGGAACTCCCCATGTCCCAATAATTTTGATATGTTGTATTTTCATTGTCATTAGTTTCTATATATTTTTAAATCTCTCCTTTTATTTGTTCTTTTAGCCAGTCATTTTTTAATAAGATGTTGTTTAATCTCCATGTATATGTGTTTTTTTCTGCTTTCCTTTTACAGTTGATTTCCAATTTCAAAGCTTTGTGGTCTGAGAATACACCTGGTATGATTTCAATCTTCTTGAATTTTCTGAGGCTACTTTTGTGTCCCAGCATGTCATCTATCCTTGAGTAACTTCCATATGTACTAGAAAAGAAGGTATAGCCTCTTTTTGCTTGATGAAGTATCTTGTAAATGTCAATTATGTCTAATTGCTGTAATGTGTCATTTAGAGCTGGTATTTTCTTATTTATTTTCTGTTTGGATGATCTGTCCATGGCAGTTAAGGAGGTGTTTAAACCTCCCACAATGATTGTGTTTTTGTCAGTTTCTCCTTTCAGATGTGCTAGTAGTTGCTTTGTATATTTTGGTGCTTCCTGGCTGGGAGCATATATATTAATTTGTGTCAAATCTTCTTGTTGTTGTAGTATCATTGCTTTTATCATTATGTAATGTCCATCTTTGTCTCTTGATATCTTTTTTAACCTGAAGTTTATTTTATTAGATATCAGTATGGCAACTCCTGCTTTTCTCTAGTTACTATTTGTTTGGAGTATTGTTTCTTATCCTTTCACTCTGGGTCTGTGTTTGTCCTTATGGCTGAGGTGTGTTTCTTGGAGTCAGTGTATGGATGGGTTCTGTTTTTTAATCCAGTCTGCTACTCTGTGTCTTTTTATTGGTGAGATCAGTCCATTAACATTTAGAGTGATGATCTATATGTGAGAGTATCCTGTGGCCATTACTTTTTTTGTTATTGTTTTATTTTTGTTTCTTTCTTACTGTCCCAATTCTATTCCATATGTCGTGATGTTTTCTTTCAGGTCAAAGAGCCTCCTTCAGTATTTCTTGAACTGCTGGCTGTGCTGGAAAATTCCCTCAACTTCTGTGTGTCTGAGAAGGTCTTTATTCCTTCTTCATATATGAAAGATAATTTTGCTGGATAATTTATTCTTGGATGGAAGTTTCTCTCTTTTAAAGTTTTGAATATTGTATTCCACTCTCTCCTGACAGTAGAGTTTCTGCTGAGAAGTCTGATGCCAGCCTGATGTGTTTTCCTCTAAAGGTTATAATTTTTTTTTCTCTGGCTGCCTTGAGAATTGTCTGTTTGTCCTTAGTTTTTGAGATCTTTAGTACCATGTGTCTTGGAGAATATCTGCTAGGGTCCAGGTATCTAGGGGACCTGTGTTGTTCTAATTCAAGATCATTTCATAGGTTTGGAAAGTTCTCATTTATAATTTGTTGGAGTATGTTCTTTGTAGAGTGCTCTGCTCCTTCTTGTAATCTTATTAGCCTAATGTTGTTTTGTCTCATGAAGTCAGATAGTTCTTGCAGAGTTCTTTCAATCCTTTTGGTTCTATATTCCCTCTCTTCCTCTTTTTGAGATGCTTCCATGTTCTGATATTCAATATCACGAATTCTTTCCTCCATCTGGTTGACCCTTTTTCCTATGGCAGGTATTTCATTTCTCACTTCTTTTATTGTATTATTTATCTCTCAAATGTCCATCTTGTTCTTTCTTATGTTTTGAATTTCTTTGTTAAATTGTTCCTTTTGTTCATGGATCTTCTTTCTTAGATCGTTCACCTCAGCTATGGTGTTCTGTTTTCATTTGTCTCAGAGCCTTTAGAAGAGCTACTTTAAATTCTCTATCACTTAGTTCAGAAATTTCTAGGTCTATGAGATCATTTTCTGGAGATTTTTCATCTCCTTTCAAAGCAGCTTTAAATCCTAAAGTACCCATATTTTCCACTGTGTCCACTCTGTACTTCTTCTTTGGCATGAGGACTTTATACTCAGCAGAGTCCAGGAGTTTCTTCTCTGATTAGTATTTTTGTGGTGACTTACTGCAGGGCACACACTAGGTGGCACTGGGAGCCAAATTTTGGGAGAGAAGAAGGTGTTTAAGCCTTATCTCTGATCTCCAGCCACGTTTGGAGGCAGAGCATGTCTATTCGAGGTCCCTCTCCTTCCTGCAGTTCCTTGAGGAGGCTGTAGGAGAAGGGAGAAGCCAGCAAAATGCACGCTGGGGCAGCTCCACCTCCTGCCCTTTGCTGGGGAAGCTGGGGCAGAAGAGGGAGGCTGATGGGATGCAGGCCAAGGCTGCTCTTGCTGGCTGGGGTGAATGCTATCAAATCTGCCTTTCATCCCAGGCCTGATTCAAGCACCAGCCCTTAGGGGCAGAGTCTACAGTCATGCACCGTGTGAGGGCACCGGGTGTGCATGAACCATGGTTCCAAAGCCAGGGACCTGATGTCACAGGTCAGTGCAAATGCAACCAGCACACCTCCACTCTGGGCCGGGAATTGCAGCCCTGCGGAGAGCCGTGCACACACCTGCTGTGGGCCACAGGCATGCTAGGAACTTAGGTGCTCTCTCTGGGGCCTCACCTTGGCATGCAGCTGTTCAGAGTCCTGGCTCAGCCCTCTTGGTAACCAAGAGCTTCAGAGGCTGGCCCCCAAGCTTTGTCCCCAATACGCTACTCTAAGGCCCAGCTCTCCCACGGTCTCCCACCGTTCTGCCACTCCAGCTTTCATTCTTGTTCATCTCTAGGCCTCCTCTCTCCCATGCACTGTGCTGCTCCCTCAATGGGGTCCTGTAGTGGTCCATTTCTACTCCCTTCACTCTCTCCCGCTTGCCTCCTCTCTCCAACCTTCAGGTGTTTTCTTGTGATGTGTGGATTTCTCAGCTGTCACTTTGTCACTCAGGGTCCTCTTTCTTGGCTGCTGGACAGCCAATCAATTATGTTTTCTGGGAGAGGCTTTAGGTACCTCTTCCTTGGTCGCCATCTTGCCCTTTCCCTATTTGAGGTATTTTTCAAAGAGAAAACAGTAAGTTTCTGTTTTTTAAAATTATTTTATATTTTTTGGCAACCCTTAAGTCATCATTGGAATAGACTTCTTCTATCTCTCAAATCCTTACATTCTTAGGATTTGTTTTGTTTTATGACTCTACAGCTTTACATAGCACTGGTAAAATCAGATGGGTTGAATCTAAGCTAGTATCTAAAATAGTTATTTGGTGAAAAAAATAAACTAAGCTGCAAGATTCCATGCAACAGTTTGGACAGATATTTAAATTGCATTTACAGCAATTTAATATATTTTTTTTTCCTTGGGAAATTTTTTTTTCTTTTTCAATCCTAAGGAGGAGAAAAGGGCTGACATTATCTCAGGGGCTTTGTAGGCCCCAATGAATGTGCTGTATTTAGGGAAACTGGCATTTGTTGTCTTGAATTTCTCATGAAACGACAGAGATTCCAGACTAGAAATCACCCATTAATGCTATTGCTATTTATTTGTTGTGCTTAAGGTTTCAAGTTCATTTTCACTCTGAAATCCTAGACTAATGCTTCCCTCAGTTTTATATTTACAAATGAAATTCAAAGAACATTAATTTTTTTAAAAACAATCTACAAAAATCTGACAATAAGTAGATCCTATACTACTCAGATTGTATAAAATCTAGGATTGGAAAAGTCTAATAAATTTAATAAAGACAAACATCTAATGACATCTTACATATCAAATTTACCATTGAAACTGTCCACCCCATGCTAGGTAACATGTGATTTACACAACATTAAATCTGAGAGATACTTCTAGTGGACTTTTATTGTTTTAAAGTGGCCTCTGCAATGTATAAAAAAAATCATCCATGTTCCCACCATAAATAAAATTGCTTTTTGGTAGAAGGCTTAATGGATAGGCAACTGAATTGGCAGACCAGGACTCTGAGTCGCATTTTTCATTCTGCATGTTCTTCTTCCAGAACCTTGCTTATTGAATACCTGATGGTTCTGTTGATTCACTGTTGAGAAAAACCCACAATTCTCTAAATTAATTATTGAGGGAAGGAAGGGGGAAATAGCTAAAATCAAATATGCTTTCACAGTTTGTAATGTGACAAACCTTTAACAAAATGCAGATTGAAATTTAAGCACCTCAAATTAAGCTTTGTGTGATTTTCCACGTGCCTTGCTTTGCTTTTGATAGAAAATTCTGAACCGTTAGGAACAGTAATTATGTGGAAAGACATGCACCGGGCAAACTTTCAGTCATTTTTTTATGCCACAACCTCTCAAGCAAGAAGATTTCAGAAAAGCCATAAATGTCATTTAAATGGGATTTTTCAAAAACCCCATAATATGCAGTGCTCTTGTACTCTTTTCTGACAACCCACTGACAGGACACATCTTGACCATGCTGGACACTTAGGGCACCTTGCCATACAAAAGAACATTATTAGCACATTATTTCACTGGAGTTAATTATACTAAGAATTCTTGACACAAAGACTGGAATGCAAGTGTTGATCTAGAGCAGTGTTGTTCAACCTTTTGCCTTCCCTGGGCCACATTGGAAGAAGAATCGTCTTGAGCTACACATAACATACACTAACACTAATGATAGCTGATGAGCTTTAAAAAAGAAGGTTACAAAAAAATCTCATAATATTCTAAGAATTTGTGTTGGGCCACATTCCAAGCCATCCTTGGCCACAGGTTGCATGTGTCTGAACTAGAGTCTGGACAGATATAGGCTAGTGACTTCAAGCTATGCCAGCAGCAGGTTGTGTCTTTAAAGTGGTTCTTTTTTTTGGTTGTTGTTTTGTTGAAATATAATTCATATACTATAAAATTAACCCTTTTAAGTCTACAATCTAGTCAGTTTAGTATTTTAACAAAGTGTGCAATTCTAATATCTAATTCCAGACCATTTTCATCACCTTGAAAAGAAACCTCTGTAAGCATTAGCAGGCTTTCTTCACTTCCTCTGCAGGCCCCCAAGACCTTGAAAATCACTAATTGAGTTTTTGTCTCTATGAATGTATATATCTTGGATAGTTCGTATGAAATGAATCATATAATATATGGCCTTTTGATTGGTTTCTTTTATTTAGCATAGTGTTTTCAAGATTTATGTTGTAGCATGTATCTGTACTTCATTTGTTTTCACAGCTGAATGATATTCCATTTTATGGAAAAAAAACACATTTTAGTTATCCATTCTTCAGTGATGGACAACTGAGTCGTTTTCATTTGGGGGCCATTATGAATAAAGTTGCTATAAACATTTGTGCACCAGTTTTTGTATAGACATACATTTTCAACTAACTTGGGTATATACTCAAAAGTGAAATTATTGGGTCATATTGTGACTTTATGTTCAATGTTTTCATGAATTGTCAGGCTGTTTCACAAAGCAAATGCATCATTTTACATTCCTACCAGTTATATATAAAGACATCAATTTGTCCATATCCTTGCCAATATCTTTTATTATCTTTTTTGTTATGATCATCCTAGTGGCTATGAAATGATATCACATTGTGGTTTTGATCTGCATATGCATGATGACTACAGCTGTTGAGAGTCTTTTCACGTGATTATTGGCCATTTATATATCTTCATAGAAAATATGTCTATTCAGTTACTTTGACCATTTTTAAATTGGATTGTTCATCTTTTCATTGTTGAGTTATATGAGTTCATTATGTATTTTGGATAATAGTCCCTTATCAGATATATGACTTGAAACTATTTTCTCCCATTCTATGGTTATATTTTGACTTTCTAGGTAGTGTTCATTTGAAGCACTAAACTTAATTTTGATGAAGTTCAATTGATCTAATTTTTCTTTTGCTACTTGTGTGTTTGGAGTTATATCTAAGAAACTATTAAATACTGTGCCCTCAAAGAACTTACCACTTAAAGAGAGAGGTATACAAATGAATAAATGGTTAAAATCTGCGGTGATAAGTGTAATGATACAGGCAAGCAGAGGAGAGACATGTAATCCAACTGTGTAGACTGATAAGGGCTTCTTAAAAGAAGTAACTCTTAAACTAAGACTTAAAAGATAGAAAGGAGTTAGTCAGATGGACAAATTGTGGTAAAACAGAGTAGAAAAGGGCATTTCAGGATAAAGGAACCATAAACAGAAGAAAGTCTTCTGCATTTACATCATTTTGGTTCCTTGATTTAAAAAAATAAGTTTTTAATAAAAATTTTAAAAATAAATAAAAAGTTTGCAAAATGAGGGCATGGAAACTGAATCTGGCAGAATATTCATTCAATGCCAGAGATTGTATTAAAGGACATCAAGGAGTTAAGGATGGTCTAGTGTGTTCATATCCCAAGGGGAATCTCAATTCAACTCTATCATGATTAATTATGGTAGAACTGTCCTAGCTCTGTGGTTGATTAGAGTTCGGCAGAATTAGAAAATGGAAAAAGCAAATTGATGCACCTAAGAAAAAAGGAAGAAACTTTTACCTTAGGATTTTTCAAATGTTATACATTACCATTGTTATCATTGCTATTATTATAAATGTTATTGTTGTAGAAATACCATTATGGTATATTTGCCATGTACCAGGAAGTATGTGAAGTTACTTTACATATGGCCATATGAAGTAGATACTACTTTTATCCCCATTTTAGAAATTATGAAACTGAAATCATAAGAAACTTGTTCAATGTCACACAATTAGAAAGGAGAGATGGAATTTGAATGTGAGTCTGATTCTAGAGCCCATATTTTAATATTAAATCTTCTGAATTACAACTGGATGCTCTTTAGTAAAAGATCATTATTTTTCTCATTCCAATTCTTTGAACCCTGGAAGAAGAGAGCTACTTATATATTTGTGGGGCAGACTTTGCATTTCCAGTCAGATTGTAAATTTACATATTTTACACTCACATTCTGATCCTAGGACATAACATCTCCTTACAAATCCCACCAAAAATATATCTCTACCTGGTCTAATCTAAATTTTTTGTTCAACCTTCTATTGGTTTTATTTGATGTAATTATTATGTTCTTCAGATATGCTCTTAGGCCTGCTGCTATAATAATAAGGATGATATAAATAATTAAATTGATTTATTTTGGTGGCTTGTGTTTTTTATTTTGACATTTTAATAGCCTAGAAAAATTGCAGAGGAAGTATTTGACATATATGAATATGTAACATTTTAAGAATAAAAAATAAATAAGAACATTAATAGTTAGAATATTAAGCTTATGATTTTTAGCTCTGTGCTCTACTTCCTCTCAGCCAAAAACAAGAGAAAAGAAAAAAAGTGAAAAGTAATTAGTTTCTTAACTGTATTTAGATACCCAAGAGCATTTTTATATCAGAATGTCTACTGATACAATTGGTCAAATTTCCTAATTAGGCTGTTATTTCAGTATCTATTAGGAAGAGGAGGAAGAGAGTTTATATGAGTTTAATTCATATAAGACTAAAAAATTTATCAGGAATTTGGGGAAAGTTCACCTTACATTGAAATATTAAAATAATGTTCAGGGAATGTGTGAGGCCTTTACATGAATTTTAATTTAATCTTTTTAGATATTAATGGGTTTTGTGGGCAACACTGTTTTCTAAATGTCAGGGAATACAGGTTTCTGTAAGTACTAGTACTAGGGAAAAAACATATTAAATTTGGCTCTTGGGTGAGCTTGGATGAGGACAAACGGGGAGTTTAAGGTCACAAATCGTGTTTAGGTAAACGACACAGCACGGAGACTAATCTAGCCTTAATGTGTATTAGAAGGCAATGTCACTAAGGGCTCACATTTGGTAAATATAAACTGAACATGCTTAGCACCTCAATTCTCTTAGCATTTATTTATCTTAAAAGGCAATGTATTAATACAGCTTACTTGTGCCATTTTTCTTCAATAGATCACATTATTATTACACGTTATATTATTAATATGATAAATATTGCACCTAAACATTTTCATTAGAAATAACCTCTAAAGCTGATGTGACCAAAATGTGTCATGTACAAAAAAATGGAAGTAGTATAAGGGAAAGATAGATGATGATGGGTTAAAAAAATATTTCATGGCTATCAGAATTGAGAGAATGAATGATATGGTTGAGCAGTTTTCCCTCAAACATGGCATTCAAGTTTTCCAGTAAAGATATAAAACTAATATGACTTTATTACATGGTTACATTTTTCTTTTTGTATATATATGTAAGAAAAAAGTCTTTCCCTGCTTTGAAAATAACCACTATAGTATATATTCATTTAAAATTTGTTTAGTTTGAGTAGTTAAGGTAGTCAGAAAAAGAGTATGTGTTGAAGATACTGGGAATTTGTTTATTTAAACCAACATACGAAAAAGAAAACCCGGTAAAAAAATCTGGGTCAGGGCAAAGTCAGAAAAACAAGTCAGAAGGTGGACTGAGGGAATAGATTATCTGTGTGGTATGTAAAAACTAAGTAGTCAGAGCAAAAGTAGGGGTAACTGACTAACAGACCAGGAACATCCTAGATTGGAAACCATGGCCAGTGGTATCCTTTAGTAGGGAAGATGTTCAGAGCAATGACTTTTCAAGACAAATCAAGAAATGTTAAGCAGGTCATTAGTAACTTTACATAACTAACATTTAGATGTAATACCTGGTCTCTGGAATCAGACAATTTTGATTTAAATCACTGATCTACCATATTAACAGTGTGGACCTTAACCTCTCTGTGCCTCAGTTTTTCTAACCTATGAACAGAGATCAAGTGTATTTCTTTCATTGTATTGTAGTGAGAAGTAAATTGGTGTGTGCCTAGCATATGCTGTGTGCTATCTGCATATTTGCTATCATTATTATTTTGCACACAAAATATGGAGGCTTTGGGAAAAAGAAAAAATATCTAAAGCAGATTTTAATTGAAAAATAACTTATACACCACCAAGTTTTTAGATCAGTTGAACTTATTAACAGATAATAATAAAACTATTCAATGGAAATTTCAAATTTTGTGTTGCTTTCCAACTTTCAGAGATGACTCTAAAGGTATATGTGTTTTTAAACCCCTAAACAAAATCTTAGTGAAGAAAGTTGAATGAACTGACATTGTGGCACAGCTTAGATGGTACCTAGTGACATTAGTAGTTCTGGTACTTGGGTAGGGTAAGGTGGCAGGCCTGCCCATAGTTTGTCTGTGTCCACTGATTTGCATGTGAACTAAGGAGGCTGTTGGGAAAATTACTTGACTTTAGAACCAGATGCAATACAGACAAATACAGATATGCTTCATGTACGTGTGTGTGTGTGTGTGCGTGTGTGTGTGTGTGTGTGTGTGTGTGTGTGTGTGTATTATGAAAAGCAGATGTTTATGTACATGTGCCTGACTGACTACAGGAAAACTGAAGAGAGCCCAATTTCAGTCAAGTATGATGGAGCCCCTGTGAGAGAACTCACGTTGAAGGCAGAAACATCACCATGTGCCAACGTGGCCTAATATTATAAAAAGTTAGTAAGTTCAAGAGCAGTGGCTCTTTATCAAAGAAAAACCATTTCATTCAATTCTGTTACAGTTTGGGGCCCAAGCATAGCTCAGAGGGAGGGGAGGTGGGCTTTTTTTTCCTTTCATTTCAGGGGACTGTCATGTTGCCATGAGGATCTGCACAGAGCTGTTTAATAGAACTTTCTGCAGTGGTGTAAATGTCCTAACCTGTGCTGCCCAAGGTAGTTGTTCCTACAGCACGTGGCTAATTAGCATCTGAAATATTGTTAGTATGACTGAGAAAATAATTTTTAATTTTATTTAATTTTAATTAACTTGAATTTAAATAGTCATGTGTGATTAGTGTCTACTGTACTAGATAGCAAAGGCTAAAAGCATCATTGCTCAGTAACAAGATGCCTGCGAAGCTCCAATGTCACTAAGATAAAGCAACTCAGTTGCTCAGTGATTAAGAAAGTGGAGTGTGGAGTCAACTGTTTGATGTGTACCCTGGTTATACTCTTATTAACAAGGTAGAACGTTACACTGGGAGATCTATGGGACTTGCCCTTGCGGTTGGGATGTAGAAAGCTGGAAAAAACATGCTCCCACCATTACTAAACAAAACAAAAAATACTGGACAATCTGAAAATTTATAACTTTTCTTGAACTCATCAGAGAGTTGAGACTTCTGGGTAATAAACTAACTGGAAATTTAAAGGAAGAAGAGTCAAGATACCAACACTTGCTTACCTATAGCAGGTGCAGCCTAACACTAGAAGAATTCAACAATAAATTTTAATATATTGGTAGAGGCCCACTGTGCTCATGAGAGAATATGAACCTCTAGGAGCTTCAAATACATGGTAATCTGATATCCATTTATAGGGTCTTCACCCCAGACCTCACTAAAAGATTGAAACAATCTGGAGAAAAAAATTCCTCATGGTACAGACTGGAAGAGGAAAGAGGAGTCACATTATCCATGGTCTCCCCTGCAGAATCAAAGCCTTAGATTGCTATGGGAAGAACAATAAACACCATTACCCATAGGACTCTAATAAATATCATTTCTACTAGGTGAAGAAAACAACAAACAAACAAACAAACAAACAAAATACTTTTTACCCATAGAAAGGGGACAGGAGTACATGCTGGGCTCAGACCTACCATTAGGATGGGGCAAGAATCCTGAGAAAGCCCCACCTGTGAGACTCAGAGACACAGTACCTGCCTCACTCAAAGGCTTCATCATAACAGATAATGCCGCTCTCCTACCCTCACTCCAAACCAAGCTAACAATTGTTAAATAACGAGTCACCCGGTGTCCTGCTGGAAAAGAGGCAAGAACATGAACAGAGGACCTCTCTGAGGCACAGTACAGAGGGAACATCTAAAACTAAAGATGCAGCAAAAAAAAAAAAAAAAAAAAAAAAAAGCTATGGAGAGCTATACTTTCTCCAAAGTTCCCTACCATACTGGTAACTTGTTTGCTAAACCTGCATGGCTTTCCTTGCCTTGCCTATCTTACTTCCCCATTCTTTGTCAATGCTTTCTAGAATCACTTCCCAATAAATTACCTATATTAAAATCCTTGTCATCAGGCTGGCTTCTCAAACTAAATCACACCTTCTTTCTACACAGAGATAAATAGTCTAAGAAAGTATTTTAGATCAGGTCTCCTAGAAGCAGATTCTGAGCCTGCAGTTGATTTATCAAGGAAGTGCTCTGAGGAGAAGGCAGGAAGGCAGTGGGAAAAGCAGGACAGGGAAGAAAAAGAAGCCAAGCAAGGCTGAGGTTTGCTTTCTGATCAAGCCTGACACTCACCCTGATCCTAGAGAAAGAGTTCCCCTAATGAATAAGGAACCTCCAGTGCCCAAGGGCAATCCCCAGGGCTAAGATGCGGGTGCTAGAAGTTAGTACCTGGGAAAGCTGGGGGATGAGTGCACAGAGGGATTCAAGGGAATCTGGGTAGCACCCCAACAGAGTTTTCCATATAAATTAACTTTGGACACTAGGAACATCATTATGTGTGGGATTGCCAGAATTAGCAAATAAAAACACAGGATGCCTAGTTAAATCTGAATTTCAGATGAACAGTGAATACTTTTTGTAGTATATGTCCTTTGCATTGTGTATTTTATTTGGAACCCTATCTTTAGGGTGTTTGTTTTGCAAAATGAAACAGACTTCAGTAGTCAGGAAGGTTGTTTCTAAGGTCAGCAGATACCCCATACTACCAACTAACCAGCATGAAAGTGTACTCTTGTTTTATTTATGCAATGCCAAATATGAAAATTAAAACCAGAGATAATCAAATATTCCACTCATCTATCGATCCGTTAACCTATCCATCCCATAAACATTTACTGAGTACTAACTACCAGCCACAGTGCTGCATTCTGTGAATAAAATAGTGAACAAGGTTGGACTCAGTGTCTGTCCTAATGGGGTTAATAATTTCAAATATCTAGATACATGACCACATTTTAAATTTTTGTAGATGCTTAGCACCCTATATCCTGGATCTAAATGAAACACTACTTATGTGATCTAGGTGAATTTTTCTTGAAATGCTTATTTGCATTCATTTGGAAGTGGTGGATAGAAGAGGATATCACAGTTTATATATTCAACTCATTTGATTCTATTTGCCATTCGACCTATATAGCAACCTAATTTTGCCAGTTAAGTACAGAAGTTAATTCTAAAATGTGTGCCACAAAGAACTATGTGTAATTCTCTTTTTCTTTTGAAACAGATTTCTCAAGAGCATGCCACAAGTCTATTATATTTTAATAATATAATATATAGTTTGTTCAAAGAATAATAGTCTTGTCAAAGACAGTTTTCAACTAATATAGTTAAGAAAGAATCACAGGTGTTTTTGAGGTATTATACTCTATTCATATCACAAATAAATCTATGCCACCTCTACCATGTCAATGGCTTCTTAATCCTGTGTTTCCTGGTATCCCAGTGTGTACTACTTTTATTCTTAGTTAGAATCAACAATACAGATTTCCTTAGAGACTTTTGTTATGTTGCTAGTTTGAGTCCTCAATTCCCCAATTTTATTCAAAAGTATTATATTGTTTAAGCCACTGTTGTAGAAGGACTCTGTATCTACTGCAGGTCTATTTAGCAACAACTGGGGAAAGAAATTATTACTTTTAAGTACCTATGCAAACAAAGCACAAAATGTAGATGAAGTTCACTGGGTATCTCTATTAATCTAAAATTTTCTTTAGTGTTACTTAACTTCTTTTCCAGGTTTAAAAGAAAAAAGAAGAATCAGAGGATTAAATAACTGAGTTAACTTTAGCAGAAGGATAATCACACGTATCTACTTAAGAAAACCTAATGGAGATTTTTAAAATGCAGTCCTCCTGTTTCTGCCTGCTATTTCTAAATCTCACTTTGTCCTATAGAATATTCAAGCAGTTTCGTGAAGAACAATATCACGAATGTCACCCCAAAGAACTGGCAGTGTTCCAATGGAATATATTTTCTGACAAAAGCTTAGCAAGTGTTTTTCTATATAACATTTGTCAGAGTATACGCAAAACCAAAAATGTCAGTCAGCCACCTCCTTGACTACTGACCTAAGACTCTTTAAGAAGCAAATCAGTGCCTCCATGCCCTGTCTATTTGCTCTCTTGCAGTGAGACCTAATTCTATGGTCCCTGGCTGACCACGGACTAATGGGAACCAGCGCTAGGGAAAAATCCCAAGTAAATCATCTTCTTCTGTAGCTAACATGAATATCCCTGAGCAATTAGTGAATAAATCCAAGATACTATATAGAAAATTACATAACATTCCAAAATGTATTCCAAGGGATATTAGTTCCAAGGACTATAATAGGTATTACATAGAAAAGAAATCCCAAGGTCAAATGTCTGAAACACCTAGGGAAAAAAAATTAGAATATTCTCCTACTGAATAAGGGCCTTTTAATATGCTAATGTGTACTGTGAGGCTCCAATGTATACACTTCGCAGTTTCCTAATCTTTTTTTAATCCCAGAGCCTTTTTTCCACGGAACATCTGAGGTAATCACAGCTCAGAAAGTACTCATCTCTGAACACCCCATCCATATACCAAGAAAATGTGAATTTTAAACAAAGGGTCCAAATCTGAACCAAAGAAGTGAAATGCTGAAGGTCAGACCTCATTAGGTAGACAAGCAATAGATGGGGGAGATTCTGATGAGTTATTTCAACTTCACAGGGCTTCTGGGGACACATCTGCCACCAAGAATCAGGGACAGTTCTGTTGACACAGGAAGAGAAAACCCGTATTTCTTAGCCTGAGCTTTTGGAAGTAAAAGCTGCTTTTCAGACTTTGCTCTTATCTTCAAATTATACTTTTTTTCAAATTGTAAGGAGCCACCTATAATTTATTCTCTCCTAGGACTGAGACTTAATCATCTAGGAACAAAAGGGAAAAGCTGTTAAACTATCATATGTAAATATACTCTTTAGAAAAGAGATCAACTATTTTGTTACAACAGTCACATAGTAAAATTCAAAATTTGCAGTTTTCATTGCATCAAAGCATATGCAAATGACTATTCCCATGAAGACAAGGCAATCTATTTCCTTCTCCCAAAAGTGTCCTGTGGAATAGGTCACTTCATTTTAAATGTTAAGTATATCTTGCTATTCACATAGGATGTTGGACAAATGGGCTATATAGAATATTCATTTCCATGGAGTTTGTTGCTTCTTAGATAGTCAACAAAACAGTAGTATTCGTACACTGTGTTTAAAAAAATATATATAAGATATATATTCAGTAATTGTTGATTTTTGTGAGGGACATCCTCTCAACTAGTATGTGTTTAGTTTTCTCTCTTTTTTATTTTTTTGAAGTTTATTATTTATCTGTTGGTTTCTGTGTTTTTTTTTCCTTACTGAAGAGAAAAGAATGTTGTCAATTTCAAAAGAGTCTGCTACTAACACATTAGAAGGAAATTTAATTATTCTGGCATAAAAAGCTAGAAACGCAAAATAAATACATACAATACAGACAGACTCTCAGCTACTCTAATTGCTTATGTGGGATAAGGGCTTTCATATAATAAGTCCTTAAATAATAAATTGATATGGGAAAGAATAATGATACCCAGGTGCAAAACCTTAATCTGAGAGCTGGGCAGCATACTCAATGACATAATTACCTCTATTATCATATTCTAGCCTCACATAAGGGTTTGAATCATGGAAACTGGATAGAAATGAAAGGTAAACTGTTCAAATCAGAGAATCACACAATAGAGACCAGGTATCTAAATAGCTACTTCAAATTTAAAAGCAAGCTTCAGTTTTGTATGAGACATTGCATTTAAACATGTGGCTACACTCCATCTAAATTACAAAGCATGAGTTAAGATAATTCTCCATTGAGAACTTCAGTGTTCTTAGTAAAAATCCTCACAGAAGGAACTTATTTAATTTCCAAATAATCTCAAGCTACTCCATCAGAACTAGATTCTGTTATTTAATAAAGAACCTTCTCTGTACTACTCCAAGGTCTCTACCAGGAGGGTTTCTCACTACAGGCTTTTCTGAATGTACCCATTGCATTTACCTTCTTTTTTGTATACTCACACAGTAATTTATCTGAATGACTAACATATGATCTATGCTAGATAATAATATTTCTGGAGTTCACATTTCTTAACTCTAAAATAGCACGCATCCCACATCTCTTAAATGCATCTTCTTGATTTTTCTTTTTATTATCAGGATTAAAGAATAGAATATCTCACCAGTCTACAACTCTGAAATCTGAAAATTTCTGAAACTTGAAAATTTTTTCAGAGTTTATTTGGCAGCGAAACCTGACTATTCCTATATTTCACCATAGAAATATTAATTCAATTTATGATGTTCAGTTTATGATATTGCCCCAACTCCTCTGTGAATGTTACAAAATATGTGATGTATGTACTGCATTACCTTTCTATAATCTGAAAAAAATCCTTAAACTATGGTATAAAACTGACCTAAGAATGTCTGAAGAGAGATTGCAATCCTGCTATATGTATTGACTGAATCACAATTTGGCTTACCAACCAATATACATAAATGACCGAAAAGTGTGGCAACACATACATTACAAGCAAGGTATTAGTAATGCTGTAACCATGTTTCCTGTGATTCATATCACATGATCAGCATCTCATAGCTTGGGGTCTAGATCCAGTGTATTACTCCATTACAAGGTAATATTAACAAATATGGGTCTAATGTTATTCCATCATTCAATTGGCAGAATTAAAAAAATCAAGACCTTTATTAATTTCATTGTTGAATATTCATGACAGACTCTCAGGTAAAGAATCATATATATATATATGTGTGTGTGTGTGTATGTGTGTGTGTGTGTGTGTGTACGTATACACACACACTAGTTTATTTTCATTGAACATAACTAAACAAAGAAATTCTGCTGTTACCTAGGTCCATAATAGAATATTTTATTTTTACCTTAAATTCATCTAATAGTTGAATTTTTTACCTTGAATATGTATTACTTTTTAACTAAAAAAATTACCTCTATTTTAAATTTAAAGAATTGAATGTTACTATATCATTTTATCTTCTTTTATTATCTAGACATAGATATTATACTAGTTGACCTCTGGAGGCCCTTTTTAGATATGTCTGATTAGTACTGACTCTTTTCCATTTCTCTCATTCTCATTACATTTGAAATTGCTCTTCTTTGAAACCTTTGTAGTTCCTGCAGAGTATGCAACAAACACCCTCTAGAACCATAAACAAAAGAAAAGTGTCCTTTCCTACATCATTCAAATTATGTTTCAATATAACCAACACCAGAATGGAGTGAACAAAAGTTCAAGTACAGTCAGAGACCTCTATCACATTGATGACCAAGACCAAGTCACATTTTCAGAACAATTTCAAAATAAGTCAAGATGAAATTTAGCAACTATAAGTATCCTACTTTAGCCCTTTCAGCACTCAAAAGTCTAAGTTTGGCTGAGAATTATCAACATGAGGCATGCCACTGTTTAATACATGAAATATATCAGCATGTGTGAAGACTCCCCCTTCCCAGGCCTCAGCTTTAAAAGTAAAACCGTAAAGATTCTCTATGTGAGTTTATGTCAGTCTGGACTCGAGAGTATGTTCTGAAAATTTGTTATATTGTTTTGTAGAACCTAGAGCAGGCTTTTTTCTCTATTTTTCACAGAAATGTGTAGCAAACATAATTAAATACTATTATATCTTTCTATATTCCATGCATTATAATGTAGTACTTAAGGTTGTATGTGATGAACACAAATTCTTAGAGTTAAATTGCAGACTCTTTCTAACTGAATAGATATCAGAATTATTGAGGTTATTTTTAGACCATGCACTAAAAAGAACCAACCTGTATTCCCCCCAAAAGGTAATGAAGAAGTTCATTCTCTTCTCAATATTATCTCTGATGATGTAACTTCTCATAAATTTTTCATTTGTTCAATATAATCTTTAAATGAGTTTTTCTGGAGTAACTGCTTTGGAATAAAATACCACTAATATGGATGTCTGAAACAAGATTCTTGTCCACAAGAAGCTTAATATATAACTAAAGTTATGTTATATATCCTCCAGTGTAGCTAAAACTATGAATATAGGCAATAAAACTTTGAAGAAAATATGCATGTCTTCAGTGAAACATCAACTTTAAAAATGTCTGCACCAGAGAGATCCAAGATGGCAGAGCAGGCAAACATTGTGCCTGATTTGTTCCATAAACACATAAAAATTACAGCTAAATTATAGAACAATCAACCTGGAGAATCATCTGAAGTCTAGCTGAACAGAATTTTTATAACTAAAAATATAAAGAAGAATCCACATCAAGACTAGTAAGAGGGGCAGAGATGTAAAAGAGGCTAGCCCCAAACATTCATGTGGCAATTAAGATTCATAAGGGATATCTTGAACTTGGAGGTTCTCCCTGAAGGAGTGAGGGACCCCACCCCCACACCAGGCTCCCTAGTCTGGAGCAATATAGCTGAGAAGAGGAGCCCCCATAACATCTGGCATTGATAAACAGCAAGGACTCTGACTGGGAGGGACAAAAGGCCATGGAAAACCCAGACATCCTCTTAAAGAGCCCACAGAATCATTCACAGGCACTTACTCTGGGCTCCAGCAGAGAAATCATCACTCAGGGAGCATCAGAGGCATACAAGGGGCATAATGAAGTGTGTGGCTTCAGGACGAAGGCTAGAAGAAAGCCACCATTTTCCCTGTGTGAGGCCCTCCTCCCATGCAGCTAGAAGGTGGACACCATCTTTCTTGTGCTGTGCCCTTCCCCCATGCCCATGGCCACATCTGAATCTGAATTGATCTGGTGAGCTCTGCTCCTTCCATCCTGCTGACTTACTGAGACCACACTATACCCAACTCCCTACGGCTTCAGGCTTTATCAGCTGAATCTTAAGGGAGCCAACAGGTGGCAGCAGGCCTCAGAGTTTCCTGGCTTTTTGTGGAGCTACCCCAGACCTGGTACAGTAGCAGCCATCCTCATGTGGCCTCTTCCATGTGCCTTCAGGTTTAGTAGATGCAGCAAACAACTGTAGATTACTATGTAGCCCCTACCAGGTACTCCCAAGCTGATTACAGAGAGTGGATAACCTGGGCCAGCATCAGCGACCATCCCAAGAAGTCCCAAGATAGTTCCATAGTTTCATGACTCCAACATAATTGGAGGTTGTCTTCAGACCATAGCAGAGTACTGCCTAATTAACCCCACAAGTGGCACACAAAAAGGGCAGCCTCAACAAGCACTAGAGTCCAATGGGACAAATCCCAATGAGTGGTGTAAGCCCCTTGCATAGTAGCCTGTAAGCTGTGGATATGAACAAACACCACAGCCACTCAGCTGAGGGTCAACCCCACCCATACAAATACTAATCAAGGCTCAAATACAATAAGAGGGCACACACAACCCACTAAGGGGGCACTCCTGGGGCACCCATAGCAGGTGAACAGGGAGGGAGACTGTGCCAGGGTGCCACAGGGCACCTACTACCTCAGGCCACTAAACCAAGACCGGAGACATTGCAGATCTACCTAATACATAGAGCAAACACAGACAGGTGGCCAAATGAGAAAACAAAGAAATACCTCCCATATGAAAGAACAGGGGGAAAACTCCAGAAAAAGAACTAAACAAAGTGGAAGCAAGGAACCCACTAGATACAGAGTTCAAAACAATGGTTATAAGGATGCTCAAGGACCTCAGTGAGGACATCAACAAAGAAATAGCAAGCATGAAGAAGGATACAGCAACCATTAAAAAATGAATCAGAAATAAAGAACACAGTAGCTGAAATGAAGAATGCACTAAAAGGAATTACCAAGAGACTAGATAAAGCAGAGAATGAAATCAATGAGTTGGAAAACAAGGTAGCAGAAAACACATAATCAGAACAGAAAAAAAAAGGGCAAGGGGAGAGAGAATAGTTTAAGAGACTTCTGGGACAACATCAAGCATAACAATATTGACATCATAGGAGTACCAGAAGGAGAAGAGAGGAAGCAAGAGATTGAGAACTTAGTTGAAGAAATGATAACTGAAAATTTCCCTAACTTGCCAAAAGAAATAGACATACAAGTCCAGGAAACACAGAGAGTCCCAAACAAGATGAACCCAAACAAGCCCACACCAAGACATTATAATTAAAGTGGCAAAAGTTAAAAACAAAGAGAGAATCCTAAAAGCAACTAGTCACTTATAAGGGAGCTCTAATACAATTGTCAGCTGACTTTTCAATAGAAACTTTGCAGGCCAGAAGAAACTTGCAAAAAATATTCAATGTGAGGAAAAGCAAAGACCCACAACCAAGTCTATTCTACCCAACAAAGCTGTGTCTGATTTTGATTTAAAAATCAGAAGACGAAGAGCTTCCCAGAAAAAAAAAAAAAGCTAAAGGAGTTCATCACCACCAAATCACAATTATAAGAAATGTTAGAGGAACTTCTTTAAGATAAAAAAGAAATTAAAATTCTGAATAAGAAAATGGCAATTACTACATATCTATCAACAATTGCTTTAAATATAAATGGAATAGAGCTCCAATCAAAAGACACAGGAAGGCTGAATGGATAAGAAAACAAAACCTTTATGTATGCTGCTGATAGGAGACTCACTTTCAGATTGAAAGATTGAAAGTAAAGAAATGGAAAATTTTATCTCATGAAAATTGAAAAAAGGAAGCTGTAGTACCAATGCATATCTCAGAAAAAAATAGACTTTAAAACAAAGGCTATAATAAGTGAAAAAAGAAGGACCCAGTAATTCCACTTCCTGGTATTTATCTGAGGAAACACAAAACACCAGTTCCAGGGCTAGAGTGCATCCATGTGTTCATTGCAACATGGTTTACAATGGTCAAGATGTGGAGGCATCCTGGGTGTCCATCAGTGGATGACTGGATAAAAAGGAGGTGGTAAATAGATATAATGGAACATTGCTTGGCCATGGATGGGAATGTGTTCTTGACATCAGCATGGATAGTCCTGGAGGATATTGTGCTGAGTGGAGTGTCAGACAGAGAAAGACAGACACAATGAAATTTTACTTACATATGGAATCTAACAAACAACATAAACAAATGGAACAGAAACAGATTCACAGGTACATAGAACATTTTTGTGGTTGCCAGATGGAAGGGGTTTGGGGTGGGGGGGAAAGGGGGAAAAGGGATTAAGAAGTACAAATTGGGTATCGCAAAGTTAATGGAGATGTAGGATATAGCATAAGAAATATAGTCAATAATATTGTAAGAACTAGGTATGGTGTCAGATGGGTACTAGATTAGTTGGGGTGATAGATGAGAGGGGATTGGAAGGAAAGGTGAAAAATATGAAGGAATTAAGACATATAAGTTAATAGTTACAAAATAGTCAGGGAGATATAAAGTAAAGCATAGGGATTATAGTCAATGATATGGTAATAATTATGTATGGTGTCAGGTGGGTACTAGACTAGTCAGAAGATGACTTCTTAAATTATATAAATGTCTAACCACTATGTTGTACACCTGAAATTAACATAAAATAATATGGAATATCAATTGTAATTGAAAAAATTTTTTAAAAAACAGAAAAGGTGAAGGGGAATAAGAGATCCAAGTTTTCAGGTAAAAACAATAAGTCATGGGGTTGTAATATACAAAAATGTGGAATATAGTCAATAATATTGTGATAGCATAGTATAGTGTCACATGGTTGCTAGGCTTATCATGGTGATCACTTCTTTTGGTATATAAATCTTGCGTAACTACAGTATGCCCCTTAAACTAATATAATATTATACATTAGCTTTATTTTTAATAAAAATCTTTAAAAAATAGATAAATAAAATAAAAATGCCTGTACCATAACAAAATTTTTCCTATTTGGAAGTTTCAGGTTAGCTTCATATTCTACATTAGTCCCTAGTTTATTCCTGGATTCATTTAATTTACTTATAATGTTCCTTCATAGAATGAAAGCTCCTTGGAAGACAAGGAACAGGAGATGGTGAGTACCCTATCCTACTCATGACCAAGAACAGAAATGCCAACAAAAGGGAAGGCAAACTCAATTATCTCTGCTCTCTCTGTTTTGTTCAGCTTTCTCCATCTCTGTCACTGAGACCACCATTCATCCAGTTGTGCACATCAGAAAATATCTCTGGTATGTTCTTCCCGCCACTCCCATCATTCCTTTGTGGATTTTATTTTACAAATATTCCTCAACACCACCACTATTGTTCTCTTTCTCCATGGTCAAGGTAAAATCTGCAAAATTCCAAAAGTGTAGAGAGAACATGGTGTTTCCATCCCTCAACCCTAAATCCCACAAACCAGAAGTAACCATTGCTTACCATTTCTTATATATTGTTCCAGAAAACATCAGTGCACGTACAGCATTTTAATATTGTTTGGGAACTGAGGTGGCCTGAAAAAGAAATGGATTCACATCCAAGGAAGCAAAAAACAATTAAAAAGTAATGCTAATGTTATTCGCATCTTTAGGCAAATATGTAAATATGTTAGACTATCAAATCTTATGCAATTATACTGCACTGTTTAAAATCTCCCTGCTCTTACTGTCTTATACTAACACAGGTGTCAAGAGCCTCACCCTCTTAAGACTTTCAACTCTGAATTTTATTGCCCCACTCATTTTTCAAACCTCAGCTACAATACCCTGAATGGGTCCCTCTGATGCCCAGAGCAGGTCAGGTCCACTGCTATGCAAGCTCACAGCACTGTAAGCTCCTCTTTCATGGTACCTATTACCATTGTTATCAAATAGCCAATTCTGTACTTAGTTAGTTGGTTGATGTCTGAGTGCTCTAAGATTCTACAAATGCAGGGACCATATCTCTCTTGTTCATTTCTGCTTCATCAGTACCCAGCACAGCACTAAGAGAGTACAAAGCCTCCAAATGTATTAAATGAATGAATGAATAAATGAATGGTCAAGATCATGGTTGACCAATAGTAAATAAATTTTAAACAAAATTACACTATTGTTTCTATAAGAAAGGGAAATTCTAGATTTTCAATAACTGATTTACACATTCACATTTAAAATGTTGTTGGCAACCTGCCTGTATTTCATTTTAACATTTAAAAAAATCTATGTCAGATAAGTAGAACAGAGATTTTTAAATTCTTATTCTTTGTACAATGAAACCAAAAATCAAGAAAGGATTAAATGACCTCTAAGATAACAGAACACTTTGGGGAGGACTCACAAAGCGGCAGCATGAGAGGGACCCCTGACAACTCCTCTGGAGATTACAATTAATAAAACATCTCTAACTCAACTAAGGACACCCTGCTTAATGCACAAACACAGCTAAGAAAGCCACTCATCACATCAAAATACCTTCAAGTAAGCAGAGGGGCAAATAGAGGAGAAAAACAGGGAAGTGCAGAGACAGCTGCACGTGCTTCCCTGCTTGGAACTCTACTGCTGGAGGAGGGAGGAGGACAAAGGCAGCAGCTGAACGTTCCTGACCTCTCTCAGTCTGCAGGACAGAGCAAAGGAGGCTCAGGAGCAAGGGCCATGAAACAGCATAGCCAGACCTCACTTTGGCCCCTAGAAGGTGCAAACTGTGTCCGAGAAATGCAGTGTCCTGACCTCACTTTTATTCCAAAAGGAGGAGGAACAATAGGGGCAATGAGGAGCTAGAGCACGAACTCAGCTGAGAAGGACAAGGAAAGAGGTGGCTGTGCATGTGTTTCTTAGCCCACAACCAGCATGGTCTGAGGGGCCAGCATATACAATTGACCCCAATGCTCAAGGCAAAGTTTTAGGAACAAACCAAGAACAGATAGGTGTAAGCCCATACTACCTGCAGCCCCAGGAAGAAAGCAAAGGCTGCCTCTTCCCCACCAGACCTCTGCCTGACCAGTATCAGCAGCAAACACCAAAGAAACTGCAGCAGCAAGTGTTGGGTTAAGGAGCAGTGTATCTACAGAGAGGCTGCTGAATGAGAAACCAGAGAAAGGAAACTCAAAGTAAGTTCAAACAACAGAAAATCAAAGTAAAAGTGAAGGGCACAAACAACACAACAGAGACAGAGTTCAAAACAATGATTATAAAAATGCTCAGGGACCTTAATGATAATTTCAACAGAGAGAGAGAGAGCAAGCATAAAGGAAGACATACAAATCATTATAAAGAACCAGGCAGAGATAAAGATTACATTAACTGAAGTGAAGAATGGAATACAAGGAGTCACCAGACAAGATGAAGCAGAAGCACAAACCAGCAATTTGCAAGAAAAGCCAGCAGAAAACACCCAATCAAAACAACAAATAGAAAACAAGAATAAAAAAACGACAGCTGAGAATGCTTTGAGATTCCTCCGGAACAACATTAAGCGTAACAACATTCACCTCATAGGATTACCAGAAGGGGAAGAAAAAAAGCAAGGAATTGAGAACTTACTTGAAAAAATAATGACTGAAAATTTTCCTAATTTGGCAAAGGAAAAAGACATACAAGCCCAAGAAACACAGAGAGTCCCAAACAAGATGAACCTAAATAGGAACACCCTGAGATACGTCATAATTAGAAGGCAAAGGTTAAAGAAAAAGAGAAAATTCTGAGAGCAGCAAGAGAAATGCAAGTAGTAACTTAGAAGGGGATACCCGTTCAACTCTCAGCTAATTTTTCATCAGAAACTTTGCAAACCAGAAGGGAGTGGCAGAAAATATTTGATGTGATGAAAACCAAGGATCTACAACCAAGAATAATGTATCCAGCAAGGCTAGCATTCAAAATTGAAGGACAGATAAAGAACTTCTCAGACAAGAAAAACTAAAGGAGTTTATCACCATCAAACCAGTACTACAAAGAATGTTAGAAGGACTTCTTCAAGATGAGAGGACACATGGGAGAGTGGGTAAAGGAAGGAAAGGGGTTGAGAAGTTCAGTTTGATTGTTACAAGGCAATAATCATGGGGATGTAGAGTATAACATGGGAATACAGTCAATACAGTTGTGGTAACTTTGTGTGGTGTCAGATGGGTACTAGATTTGTTGGAGTGCTGGGAGGAGAGCTGGAGGGTTGCATAGAAAAGGGAAGAAGTCAATAAGTAAAAGTTCATAGTCACAGAACAGTCACAAGGATGTAAGATGCAGCATAGGGCATACAGTCAATAACATTGTAGTAACTATGATGGTATCAGAGGAGAACCAGATGTATCGGAATGAGGATTTAGTAAGTTATATAAATGACTCATCACTGTGCTGTACACCTGAAACCAATACAATATTGTATATCAAATGTAATTGAAAAATAAAAAGTCTCAAAAATGCAAAAAAAAAATAAGGTGAGAGAACACTTTGGTGAAAAAGTCAGGATTGGGTGATGAGGCTCTAGTGGCAGAAGGCTTAGAAGAAGAGAATCAGTGAGGGGCGGAGGAAAGGAAATCCTGTCAGCAGACAACAAGCATGCAACTTCTCTCTGGTGCCAATCCCACTAAAATTCATATCTTAATGCAGATTTATATAGAAAACAGAAGGGTGAATGGTAAATTAAGGCAGTTAAACATATAGAATCAAACCTCTCTAGACATAACAACTTAAGAAATATAAGAACAGAAACACATAT
Source organism: Lyroderma lyra (assembly GCA_004026885.1). Lineage (NCBI taxonomy): Eukaryota > Metazoa > Chordata > Mammalia > Chiroptera > Megadermatidae > Lyroderma > Lyroderma lyra. The sequence continues at coordinate 67,518 of PVJL010003462.1, read as the reverse complement.
GAGTATAATCATGTTCAGATATACCAGTGTTTCTGCAAACACGAAGTCAATATACAGTTGACCTTCGAACAACACAGGTGTTAGGAGCACTGACCCTCATGCGTCTAAAATCCAGGTATAACTTTTGACGCCCCCCAGAATTTAACTAATCGTCTGCTGTTGACAAGTCTTACAAATAATATAAACAATTGATTAACACATATTTTATGTATTGTATGTATGACATACTATAATCTTACAATAAAACAGCTAAAGAAAAGAAAAGGTTATTTAAAAAATCATAAAGAAGAGAAAATATATTTATAGTATTTATTGAACCTTCCTGTCCCATCTCTTATCAGTCTCCCTTTGGTACATTCCACTATAGTTCAGACCAATTTCTTTGCTATTACTCAAACATATCAAAGCACATTCCCACCTCAGGGCCTTTGATCTCATAAATCCTTTTGCTGGAACCACTTCCTGCAGATATCTTCATGGCTCATTCTCTCTCCTCATTCAAGTCTCTGCTTAAATTTTGCTTCATTTGAATGACTTATTTTATCCACACTATAAAGAAATAGTCACACACAACATCTAACAGATATTAATATGGTTCAGTCAAAGGTCTCCTTTATGGTAACCTCTGGCATATGCATTACTGTTCATTCCTTTATCTTGACTTATTTTTCTTTAGAAAACATATAAATTTATTACACTATATTACATATTAATTTGTATATATTTACTCTCTCCCTTCACCCCCACTCCAAATGTAAACTCTGAAGAAAGATTATTTGTTCATTGCTATAATACCAGCACCTAGAAGAGTGCCTTCTTAATAAATAATTTTAAAGAAGAAATTAATGAATGCACAATTAAGATATTTCTTGATCTCCAGGTTGTTGGAAAATATGGAGATCAAGTCAGTCAACTCATCCTAACATTCAAACTAAGTTAAAACAAAGAAGAGGTCATAATGTTTGGGTCATTTGGGGAAATATGCTTCAATTTACTAACTAGTAATACAAAAAGCAATATCAGGTAGAGAAAGAATTTTGGACTGAGATTTAGGAAACTTGGGTGAACATCCTGACTGGGATTCAAACATGTCTTATGACTCTGATGTAAGAGAGGGAGACTCAGGAAAATCCCATTCTCTATAAAACCTAAGGCCTACAATATATCCAAAAGGTGATTTTTCTGCATAAGAGAAATACATGGAATTACAGATAATGACTATTGTTCTTAACCAAAGAATGCCAAGATCTTTGTGCCCCTTCCAAGAGAAAGGTTACATGTAATATTGCCAATCCCCCATGAAACTCATTCTCTTAAAAATCTTACTTGGTTGTTTTAAAGTTTTTATAAAGATTGTGGAACCATTTTTCATCAGTGTCCCAAATAAATAAGGAGAAAGAAAAATACAGGGAGGAAGATGAGGGTGGGAAACAGAAGGGGAGAAGGCGAAGGGGAGGAGGAGGAGGAGAAGGGAAAAGAAGAAGCAAAGTGAGGAGGAGGAGGAAGAAGGAGATGAATACAACTGATGATGACAGGTAGAAATACTCTTCTCCAAAACTACCTGAAAGTTATTGATGGTCCTGTAGGAGCTGGGAAGAAAATCATGGGTAGAATCTCTTGCTACCTGCCCCAGTATCAAGTAAGCTCACTCTACACCACCACTGAAATTGTTTGGGTGAATAATCCACCTTCAAGAAGAGAGCTGAAAGATTACATGTAACACTGCAATGGATGGGTATTAACAGATTCAATCTCATAGTGTCCTATACCTTACGAATCATTGCTATCAAATAATCAAAGCATGGTCTTATTCAGGAAGAGACAAAATAAATGTCACTACATTTTATAAAACTTAGTTTTCTCATCTTTTAGAAAGGACAATAATGGTGGGTGGGATATTTTTTATAATCCCTTCTAGCCCTATCATGATTTTTCTAATCATTTAAATTAACTTTTTCATATTGGTAATCTATTTAGTTGGTTAGCTAGAGCAGTATTTCTTACATTGCAATTTTGAAACACTGCTTAGTAAGGTTTTAATAGGTTTTCTTCACAAAAAGCACTCCATGGTAAACATAAGTTTGGGAAGCATTGAGATCATTACAATTAAACATGTTTAATTCTGAGAGGACTTCTTCTTCTTAATATGCTAATGTACCTTATGAATATCTAAAAGACGAATACTCCATGGTATTTTATCAAGACATTTATCTAGAAACTATCATTTTAGTTAAAGATGATGACTACACAACAGGTGTTTATCTCCTCTCCTTCCTGAAAGTTCACTTAAATTATTGTAAAAAAAAATTAAGTTAAATCCTCAATGATAAAGAAAATAAATGATCAATAGCTAATAAAAATTCCCAAAAATATGTGAAACAAAGCAGTTGTAGGAACAGGGGAGGAGGACAGAGGAAGCCACAAGCTGGACAAAGTTTGAATAGCGACCTGGTGGAGAATTCTATCTATGATCTAAGAGAACCACAAAGAGGCTCTGGGCTCAAAAATATATGTACCATGTTATAGAGGAGGGATGAATGCATTCAGAAGTGAAATATAGAGATGTGAACAGAATATGAACTGAAAGTTTATACATAAAATAATCAATAGTCCCATCCTTCTCACTCCCACTATACAACATAAATTGTGGTCCATGATACTGTGATTTATAATAAGAGATATATATTTGGTCTTCATCTCTTTTCAGGAACAAAGTTTCTAAAACCCTTGGAATTTCCTAATTGATTAAAGCAAACATAAAGTTGTCTTTTGTTATTCATAACAAGACCCTTTCAACCACACCTAAAATTATGTTAAGGGATGACTTTTGGAAAGCCCCCATGTAGCCTAAGGATAGAAGCTAGTAGTCAGGACAACCACCCAAACCTAGAGAGTTGAAATTTTCAGCTCTATCCCACAAACCCCTTCCAGAGGGAGAGGGGCTAGGAATTGAATCGATCACCAAAAGTCAATGATTTAATCAATCGTCTTACATAAAAATCTCTGAACTATAGGATTTGAAGAGCTTCCAAGTTAGTGAACAAGAACATATCCATGTGCTGGGAGGAACAAAAAAAAAAGCTCCTGTCCTTAGGACCCTTCTGGACCTAACCTAGGTTTCTTCATCTCGCTGTTCATTGTATTCTTTAATGTCCTTTGTTATAGCCCAGTAATCTAGTAAATAAATTGTTTTCCTCAGTTCTGTGAGATGGTCTAGCAAATTAATTATACCTGACAAGAGAGGGGTCATAGGAACTCTCATTTTACAGCCAGTATAATCGGTGGGTCAAAAGCACAGATAACAAACTGGATGCGATTTTCATCTGAAGTGGGGTAAAGTGGAGACTTGTGAGTCTAAACCCTTAACCTGTGGGATCTGACACTATCTCCAAGTAGATACTGTCAGATTGAATTAAATTATAGGATACCCAGCTGGTGTGGCAGTATTATTTCGTGTGTGGAAAACACAAACATTAATATCTGATGTCAGAGGTGCAGTAGTGTTGTAGTAGAGTATGGAGAGTAGAAGAGATACAAAGGAGTTTAGCTTTTTGTTTGTTTATTTGTTTTCCCTCTAAATAAAGTTCAACACCAATAAGTTAGAGATTTTCTCTAAGGATAGTGGATGACTCAAAAAGGGATTTCCACATTAAACACATAAAAGATTCCCAACATATCTATCTTCTACCAGACCACCAGACCATGTACTCTAAACAGTAGGCTTCTGGTTGATATTCTCACCAGTGCACTCAAATCCGCTGATAACCTTTACTGACTCACTTTCTTCTAGTGAGGATGGAGGGAGTGAACCAAAAACAGATGACTCAGGGAATTAAGGATAGGTTTTTGTTTTGTTTTCTTTTTTCTTAGAGATTTAGTTAGCGTCTTCACAGATATTTTAAAAACTCTATCAATAAAACACTATTTGTATTCTATGTAAAAGATACAATCATAGAGGAGGAATACACTCTTAAAAATAAAGAATATGGTTGCAAAAATATTAGCAGAGTAAAATAATTCACTCAGTATATAGACCCAAAAGACTGAAAATATTAGAGAAAATCTAAGCATATTAGAGTTGATTGTCCAAGAGTCTTAAAGTTCAAATATTAAGGGTCACAGAATGAGAGCACAGAGAAAATGAAAGTGAAAAAATCAAGTAATAACTCAATTAAGATGCTTTTCCAGAACTTAAGGACTCAATTCCTCACAACAGTGTCCCACAGTGAAAGATATCTCCCTGGGCATACTACCATGACATTTTCAAACGTTAAGAACAAGGAGAAAAACCTTAAAGTTTTCAGAGAAAATGCAACCCTACAAAGGCATAAGAATCAGATTGGCATCAGACTTTTCACCCAAAACAACATATGATGCAATTACTTCATATTTATGAGAAATACACTTTCTAAATTTTTTACCTAATGCTATGCTGCTCTTCAAATAATCAAAAATGAGTGAAACTGGCAGTGGCAAGCAGGGAGTGAGATAAATGAACAACCACAGAATGTCAGTAAAAAAAGAGATTGAGATGTGTAAGGCACTGTACAGGTGGCTCCCATGGCTATAAAAGTATGTTTGAGATATCAACACCATTATCTCAAACCCTCAGATTGTTCCAAAATACTAAAATACTCAGGGAAATGGTCTGAACAGTTAAAAAAAGTCTCCATCTCATCTTCAAAACAACAGGTGTGGTCCTGGCACTATCTTCTGACTGATGGATATCAAGATAGCAAGGTAAACATTCTAAGGTTTTCTCTGCTATTTTCTGCTGAACCTAGTTATCATCTTCTCTGTTGATAGAAAATTTTAAGTTACCCAGGTGAATGAAGAGATCATAGTCAAATTAGTACAGTACTAAAAAAATGAGAAGACTGTGTTGAATGATTATTTTATAAAGCTTTCCACATTCAAGTCTATAGCAGAATATAGGAAAAGGAAAGTATTTATACATTTTTAAATTGCGCAGTGGTGGAAAAGGATTTATTTTAAAATTCTTATTGGGCAACAGAGAGGTAAAACAAAATTGAGCATAGAAAAATTTCAGGGGTACAGGTAAAATCAGATCTGTAACCATTTAAAAATTCTTAAAATAGATTTTCCATCCCTAGCTGGTTTATAAGCTATGTACCAAGCTTACTTTCAATAACGAAATGCAAACCTCTATATTCAATGGCCTAGGAATCACAGCCTCCATCCTGGGCTCACAGCAGGCATTACTAATTGATCATAACTTCTTTACACTAAGCCCAGTGGAGCCTCTCAAGTCTTTTCAACACAGAGCTTCCAGCATTTCCACTGCAAATAAGACACATGAAATAATAATACTTTTTGCAAGTCTGGCTAGGATATTGCTGCTTATCCAGTTTTTTCTTTCAAGGTAGCCCATATTTCTATATAAATTGGGTGTAAGTTTTGAAGCACTGGTCCCAGGAATAAAAAACTCCAGTTCTTCTCTTTGCCTCCTATCAGGATGCTTCCTTTCTGCTGTCCTACAGGTGCTCCTGACTCTACTGTAAGTAACTACAGAAAAACTGACCCTTTCTCTTCCTCTCTACAGTGATGCCTGCTCATCTTGCTTCTTCCTGCAGAGCACATATTTCTCTCAAGTTTAGCAAACAACTCATGCCTATTTAATTTCTGTAGCCTCTAATATTTTTCCTTTGGGTCTGCAGACAATATGACCCAGTACTTGCATTACTATAGCTGAAATCATCTCAGTTCCAGGGCATGGAAAGATACTTAATTTTCCTTTGAAAGTGCTTAAATAAGGTTTCTTTGTAAAATCTCAGATGTTTGACTTGGGTATGTAGAAAGTAGAGCACAGGAAGATGTTTCATTTTTTTTAAAGTGCTCATATAATGTTTCTTTGTAAAATTCTCTATGTTTGATTCATGTGCCTAGAAACTTCTATATCATGTGAGCATGTGTATTCCAACAGTCATTTTTATCCCAAAAGCTTGAGGCAGTGAAATAATTCTGATACACTTTCAATACCACTACTATCATGCTCTTCAAGACTTTAAGAAATTTAGCTTCAGCTGGATTCCAAAGTGAGAATCTAACTTCAGGAGGAGCTTTCCTGCATTAACCAAAAACCTAGGCATAAATCTGGGAACTGTAGATACTTAATGTTCTACCAGGTTAATCATGAGGTAGGAACCCCCAGTGTGGAAGAGCCCAGAGACCTGGCATAGTTCCTGAAGCCATATAATAAAGTATAGATACTAACCTATTATCCATGCATGCTTTGGAAAGCTATCAGATATCTGGAAATGCAATCTATACTCTAGCAATCATTAATGTAAGAGGAATTTTAAAGACTTTTTAATCCAACCCTGCTCCTCATTTGATATTAGAGTAACTGAAATCTAAAAATATTAACTAATTTGCTTAAAGTTGCTCAGAAAAGGAAGATCTAGTTTCCTGGTTCTTTGGCCAGTCTTTTCTCCATTACTATTAATACACAAGTACTTCGTTAAGAATAGTTCATAGTCGCTCAGTGCTCAAGAAAAATTTTTTTTCTTTAAAAAAAATATTTTTTATTGTTAGATTTATTGGGATTACATTGATTAGCAAGAATTATATAGGTTCCAGGTGTACAATTCTACAGTGCATTGTCAACTTCTTGTATAATAAGTTCACCACCTAATGTGACTTCTCTTTCCATCACCATATATTTAGCTTCCCCTCCCTCCTCTCCCACTTCCTTCCCATTCTCTCATTCCTCCCTACTTGTCCCCAAATAAACATTAAACCATTGATTGTGTCCATGGGTTTTTTGTTTGTTTCCTTGTTGCTTTCAGTTTTATATTCTGCATGTGAGTGAAGTCATACAGTTTTTGGGCTTTTCTGCCTGGCTTATTTCACTTAGCATGATGATCTCTAGGTCCATCCATTTTGTTGTAAATGAAGGGTCCAGCACAAGTGAAGTTCAGACTTGAATTATGATTTTATTACAAAATCATAACCATACATACTTATGATTACACAAATAACACCCCATTTTTGTGAGCTGGCAAGCTATACCAAATATTTTATTACACAATCATGAGCAGTATGGTTATGATTGTGTAATAAAATCATAACTCAAGTCTGGGTGTTACTTCTGCCAGACCCTGTATATTTCTGAATGAATTTTCCTTGCCTCCTCCTGTTGCCTTTGTGTGCTGAGCTATCTGTTCATTAATATTATGTTTAATTATGGTAACATTTTATTTGAGAGTCCATGTATGATTTTGAAAAACAAATTAATTGTTTTGTGAACAAAATAAATAGCATTTATTATTTAGAGTTTAGTGATAATTTAGAGATCAAAAAATAAAGCAGGAAAGTATTGAAATCATAAATCATGTAGATTGGGAAGCCATTAAAGTTGTAAAACACTCTAATTTCTAAGAAGTTTTACAAGTAGCTCTCAAAGAAAGAATTGGTGCTAAATATATGTTTTTATTTGATACTTCAGAACACATTATCCAACTTCTGTAACCCTTTTGAACATGACTGTGCTTTATTCACTATCTGCTTTGTTCATTCTCAATCTCAGCTCCTAATGCAAGTGGAAAGTTCTCTTTGGAATATGAACAGTGTGTTCCTATATTGTTTCTTTTTTACAATATATACCCATTATCATAACTTTTAAGACAATAATAGACAAGTAATCTCTTCTTAGAGACAAAGGAAACTGAAAAGAGCTTTGCTCCCAGTGTTTTGGTAAAAATTTAAAAAAAAACAATCTGGAGAAACAATAAATTTATGACTTTTCTTGATCTACACATGTGCTAATGTCATGGGACAACCAACTGGCCCAGAATCTATGGAGAAAGAGGCACCTACAAGGAGAGATAAAATATGAGCAGTAACTTGCCTAGTTTAGATGCTGGTAAGAAGTTAATATAATTTGATTAAAATAGAAATCAAACACCAGTAAGAAGAGATCAGTTAGAGAGGCCAGTTTCTGGAGGCCAACAGTACATTGGTGAGAGGATGAAGGCCTAAGTGCCAGACAAATATAAAGGTCTTCTCTCCCCACAAACCTCACTAGACACAGAAATGATTGGGAGAATCCTAAAAAAGTCTCCCTTCTGGTGTAGAACTATAACAGGAAAAGAGCAGTTACTGCAGGAGGAGCAAGAACTTTGCTCAGACCCTTTACTCCCTTCTTACCCACAGAAAAATAAAAAACAAATTTAAAAAACAACTTTACTCTGTGGGAGAAGGAAAAAACACCATCACGTTTAGCACATTAATAAAATCCTATTGCATCCAGAGGAAGCTAACAGGAAATAAACCTGGACTCTGAAAGAAGTACAGCAATATGTGCAAAGCTCAGAACATCACTGGGGAAGAACAGGGTCACCAATAAAGCCACATCCCCAAGATAAAAAGACACAGTGACTGTCTAAAACTGATGCTTAAATAAAATAATGGTGAATACCCATCCTACCTCCAGTCCCCACTGCCAGGCTAGTAACTAATAAACATTGAGTCACAAGTAACATGCAAGAGACAGACCTCTCTCTCTAAGGTACAGCATAACAGAAAGACTTAAGACTGAGGACAGAGCAATCATTGAAAAAAAAAAGCTCTCTCAATCCAACTCCTACTTTGAAAACAGAAACTATCCCAAAAGGAATTTAAAGCACATGGTACACTTAGGGTAATTATAGCAAAAATAAACCTCAAATTTAGCCCAACTCTTAATTACATTAACAAATCCTGGTGCTAAAGGCTTGGCTAAAGGAAATGTATGCCCATTTTCAATGATAAAAATTATTTTCCTCCTTCTTTAGTGTCCTGCACAAGATATTCAGCTTTCAAAAAAAAAAAAGGCATATAAAAAGACATGAAAAGAAAAACTCCCAAAAAACAAAGTGATCATCATAATCAGAGTCAGACATGACAAAGATGTTAAATGTACAACATAAAATTTAAAATAACTATGATTAATATGTTAAAGTTCTAAGCAAACAGTTGGACAATACCTAAAATCAGATGGAGAGCATTAGCCCATAGGAACTGTAAGAAATAATCAAGTGCAAATGATAAAATCAAAAACATAGTAACAGAAGAGAGGAATGTCTTCAATGACCTTATGCATAATGTCAACACAGGTAAATAAAGAATCAGTGAACTAGATAATACATCAAAATAAATTATGTATATTGAAATACAAAGAGAAAAAAGAAAGCAAAAGAGAACATAACATCCAATAGCTATGGGAAAATATCAACCACTATAACTAACGTGTAAATGGAGAATAAAGACAGAATACAGCAGAGGAAATGTTTGAAAAATAATGACCAAGAATTTTTCAAGATTAATGATAGACACCAAACCACAGATCCAAAAGACACAAAGTAGAAAATAGACACACATAGGGAAATTATATTTAAATGACTAAATGCAAAACACAAAGAGAAAAATCTTAAAGATAATTAGAGAATATGATACATAACATGCAAAGGACAAGAGATAAAAACAATGGATTTCTCCTCAGAAACTTTGCAAGCCAGAAGATAATGGAGTACTATCTTTAAAATACTGAAAAAAGAAATGGTCACCCAAAATTTAATCCCCAGAAAAAATGACCTTCAAAAATAAAGAAGAAATAAAAATTTTCTTTTTTTTGTTTGTTTGTTTGTTTTTTTAATGTGGGTAGTTCCCTGGCTGGGAATCGACCAGTCTGCAGTGTTGACAGGGCTGAAGCCTAAGTCACTACACCACCAGGGAACTCCCAAAAAGTTTTCATAGTCATATATAAACTAGGAATTTCTTGCTAGTCAACCCACTCTACAATAAATGCTTTGAGTGACATTAGCAAGATGGTCAAATAAAATGTCCCCTTCTCCTATCCCTCCTGAGCAACAATTTGGCATCCATCCATGGGCAAAAGTGCCTTTGTAGGAGCACTGATATTTAGGTAGGAGATTATGAAACATCAATACAGACTGAGGAGAGCTTTTTGAGATGGCAGGTGACTTCTTGATCATAGTCCCAGCTAAAGAACTAAAAAAAATCTCTGCAACCCTGAGGACTAGGCTATAGACCCATTTGGCTTGGTTCTGTCAGGCACCGTACACCAAGGGACCCAGGAGTCCACACCAACCCATAAATCAGGTAATAGGCATACAGAACTTGGTCCCAGCTGAGGACCCAGATGTAGCCTGTGAACTGGCTCTAGCCCCTCTTGACTTTAGGTAGGGAGTCCCTAAAAGTAAGGCCACCAGAGTTGGCTGCATACTTGGTTCTAGCTCTCTCTCAGTGACAGTCTTTTAGCAGTCCTAAGGGTCCAGGGTTCCATCAAGAGGCTGTCTTATCTGTGCCCCCAGAGAACCTGAAAGGGCTCATACTTGCAGTCACAGTCTGCCAACAGTTGGCTCCAGCCCCCTTGCAGTCACAGTCTGCCAACAGTTGGCTCCAGCTCCTTTGCAGTCACAGTCTGCCAACAGTCCTGGGGGTCAAGAGACTCAGGGAGAAGCAATCTCAGGAATCTGAAGCCTTAGAGATTTATCAAGGACCCTATTCTGAGCTCCAGCCATTTCCCAGCCACAGCCCACAAGCAAGCCTGCTGTCACAGAGATGTAGCAAGGGTACTCCTGTGTGCAACCCTGAAGATCCTGAAAGTGTCCTATAATAAGCTCTATCCTCCTCACAGCCACAGTCTGAGGGTTGAGGGTTCTAGTAGGAGACACTATCATCTGTGCTCCCAGAGATCCTGAAGGGCTTTATGCTCCATTCTAGCCCCTCTCAGCTGCTTTCCATGAGCAGTCCACCTGGCACAGGGACCCGGTGGGAGAATCTCACAACTGCACTTCAGGAAATCCAGAAAGAGCCCTATACTCAGCTCCAGCCCCTCCAACCATGGTCAGGGAACAATCAAGCACAACCAGGGACCTGATGGAAATATGCTCATCCATGACTCCACAGCCAAGTCTAAAGACCTCAATCTTGGCTGTGGAACCAGAAACAGGTCTGGGTCTGGGTTCAGTCCCTTTCAGCCATGGCAAAGGGCCAGTCCTGCCTAACTAGGGATCCCTCCATTGACCAGGGATCTGTCCACACATGTGGTAATGGATCCACTGACAGAACCCAACTGTGGACCCTGAAGCATATCTTTATCATAGCACCACTCAACTAAACAAGGTACTAAAGCAAGTGGAATCCTGGAATCCACTCACAGAGCAGACAGAATCTAAGGAAAGTAATTTTTTTTTTTTTTTTTTTTTTTTGCTTTTTGGTATGTGGGTAGCTCCCTGACTGGGAATCGAACCCAGGCCACAGTACTGACAGCGCCAGCGTCGAAGCCTTAAGCCACTACACCATCAGGGAACTCCAACAGACAGAATCTATATCAGCGGTTTTCAACTTGTGGGTCACGACGTTTTGAGGGTCGAATGACCCTTTCACAGTGATCGCCTAAGACCATCGGAAAACACATATCAGGTATTTACATTATGATTCATAACAGTGGCAACATGACAGTTATGAAGTAGCAATGAAAATAATGTTATGGGGGTCCCCACAACATGAGGAGCTGTATTAAAGGGTCGCGGCATTAGGACGGTTGAGAACCACTGATCTATACCCACCTGAGCTCCTATTAACAAGCCCACCAACTGTGGACCCCACTCGAAACCCAGTGACAGCCAGTTGCACACCCTCAGGCCAGGTAGCACCAGAGCTTAGGACCTTAGTCAGGAACTGGTGCAGGTTAATGCACACTAAAAAGTATTTCTGGCAAGAACAGTCAATGAATGCAAACTTGGGAGATTGTGATGAGCGACAGCACTACGTGGTCTTACAATGTCTCCTCACAGGTTGCTTAATTGCAAAAGGGAAATAGCAAGTATACTATAGAGAAATTCAATAACTGTCGATGGGTGATCAAAATTAATATGAGAGTATCATATATTTTCACATGTAATATCCTGAAAAGGAAACAATGTCACTTCTGTACATGACAGGGGTCTAAATCTAATCCTGAGGAAACATTAGAAAAACCCATAAAGAAGAATTTTCTATTTAAAAATAAGGGTTCAGGGAGCTGTGTTAATTGTCGATGTCAAGAAAGGCAAATAAAGGCTAAGGCATTGTTCCAAATTAAAGCAAATTAAGAAACACAACAATTAAATGTAATACCTGGTCCTATGCTTGGTCCCATACTGGAGGAAAACATGCTTAAAAAAAAAAAAGACATTATTGGGGCAATGATAACACTGAAATACAGATGGGAGATTAGATAAAAGTATTGTATCAATGTTAAATTTACTGAAATATTGATAACAATATCATGGTTATATAAGAGAATTGCCTATTCTTAGAAAATACACACTGAGGGAGTTCCCTGGTGGTGTAGTGGCTTAAGGCTTCGGCACTGGCGCTGTCAGTGCTGCAGCCTGGGTTCAATTCCCGGCCAGGGAGCTACCCACGTACCAAAAAGCAAAAAA